>JAWPHD010004421.1:0-188284 GCA_037043455.1 Cyrtodaria siliqua | reverse complement strand
ATAAACTACTTAGTATTATTCAAGCACACATTTGACATTATTGTTCAAAACCGTCTAAAATTATATATAGGGTCCTATAGAAACCACAGCGTCCGAACGCAATGACATCGTAGGTCCGCACTGTACTGCAAACAAGGACTAGAAACTACAATGAAAGAGACAAAAAACAACAGAAAGGGTGGTGAAGACAGGGTTACCGACTTGGAACGGTCAGTAGGCAATAAGGCCTACTGGTTAGCTTGAATCGATTTTATATGCGCACAATCCTCGCTATTATCCTGTCTTCAGCGCCCAAATAGACAAGACTGTGTAAACAAAACTACATCCCATCAAAAGGAAATCTCTAACAATAAAGTCCACATCCAGAGAAACTAACTAAAGATACACATACAAAATAATAAACATCTCAGGATGTATCTAGAATCGTACTGAACAACCAAAGTAGTTGCAGCTAAAGAGAAAACCAATCTAGGGTACGACCAGAAAACCTGAGGGACGAAAGCTCATGCACCCACCTCCCTTAGTTGGGGTTTCAGTAGGTACAATCATAGAGTCCCAAGAGGTAGTTCAGTCATCGCACAAGTGAAAATTGAAGCATAATGACTGACTGTAGAGGGGTCAATCACTAAAAATGCAGTGCGCTGTAAAACCAAAGGGTTATATCCTTTTCTGACGAACTTCCTGATTAAATTTGTAAAGCGGTCAGGAAACCCGTCTGACCCCTTTAACTTTCGAAGATAAGAATGTGTAAAGGTATTCATAATTTAACCTTTTAATCCAGCGGAGGATGTGTTTTATGGTGAAAACATGTGCACAATAAATGCAAAAGCGAGAAAATATAAAACTGTATAAATTTCGTTCAAATCGTTTTCCAATTTGTAACGCATGAACTGTATGTGATTATCACCCCATCCGCCATAGATATTTTAACTAAAACAGAGAGGATGAATATAGAAAAAATAGGTACAAAGTCGAGCAGAAATGCAACATTCACAGCACACAGTCAACCAAAAAATCAACAACTCGCATACACAACTTTCGACAATTACAAGGAAAACACAGTTTGTGCGACACCACATCTATAAAAGGATTGACAATAGGGCTACCGCATTAAAATGGTCAGAGGCGAAATAAGTTGAGGAGGTCTAGGGTTCACCTGACATCACGCTTACACTATTGTCATCCCAATAAAACGGGACAGTGTACATAAGGAAATCAATGACAGGCTATGTTTTTAACACAATGGGCAGCATTAATCATGTTAATTGGCAATATAAGTACAACAAAGAAATACTCATGTATATATGAATATAAAAAAAAACACCAAAGCCTAGAAAGTCACAAAGCAAGTACTCATAGACTTGACAAAAGTCAGAGCAACAATAAAATAAACCATTAAAGGCACGACAAGACAAGATTGAAGACAAATATCAAACGTTACCGGCCTTTGCGGATTTAAGTAGACGTCATCATAGGTTCCAAAAAAAGTCTGGTCATCGCACAATCAAAGAGGAAAGCATAGAGTTGAACTGTAAATAGGTCCACCATTAAACATGTAGTTCGTTCTTTTGATTAAATATTAACCAGTTTAATAAAGATTGTATAAGATTGATAATGACAAAAAATCTTACGACGTTTGTCACTATAGACGTCAGGTTGTGATAGTCTTTGTCGCTGAAGAGTTCTTAAATTACCTTCATAGTTCAAAAGTAGATCAGGGTAACGTTAATACAATTTTGCAAACGATTTGTTGAAGTTTATCGTAACGGTTGCCCTGATTGAGTAGCTTTTTAGTCATGCAAAGATAGACGAATATGTTGAGAAATATAGACAGCATAAGAAGTTGCTCGGGTACAATTACTGTTGAAATAGGTTTTGCTAAATCGAGAAACGAAGCGACAGTATCAGGAATATTAGCTTTATTGAGTTCTATAGGAGATATATGGTATTAACCATAATAGAAACGAATGGGTTGCCAATGTTCAATATGTCATACAGATTACCAAATGGTGTCAATAAAAGCTTTATTTACATCTGCCTTAATATATGTTGGAAGACTCAAAATGAAATCTCTTTAATAGCAATGCAAAAACAAAAGTGCGAGACATGCACAATTCGTACTCCTTTTTTTCTATAAACGATAGTTTCATTGCTGTTAAAATAGTCTGCTAGGAAAATAAGTGCTTACCCAAATTGCCGTTAGTCATAAAAAACGCTTTAATATTGTTACAGGCCACCCATGTAGTTTTTTCCTAGCCAAAACTTTTTTTCAATGAGAGCAATAAGCTTGTCGTTGTAAAGGATGTGTAGTAAAGTTGTACATGTATGACATGTGGAAAATTCATACTTCATAAGTACTTATAAATAAAACTTTGAAACTTGAGGGCTATTGCACATTTTAATATTACCTCTCATGAACAGACTCAGTAAAGCATAGTTTGCTATGCCTCTCTCTTGTTGGTATTCGTTTCTTCCAAGGGATCCCCATTTCAGTATTTATTGACATTCACTTCACAGTACTGTTTGTTTAGTGTTATGTGCTGGCTGTAAAATGTCAACCCGACTACAAATCAGGAGTGTTATTACTTACTGGTCCTTTGGGATCGTCAAACCCAATCTTCGTGGCTTTAAAATAGAGTACCGCTTAAGCCGGTGATATGATGCGTGAAAGGTGTTGTATCTTATACTCTCATGAACTACTCACATGTTCACGCCGTCCCAAAGAGAGAGGTAGGATACATAGGAATCCAGGAGGAGATGATTCGGGAGATGATCCTTGACATTTTAACATCGAATATACCGCCATGGTTCTTTAACGTTTAAACATTTGTTCTTAGTAATATATGTAGAGTTAACGTTTTCCAAACGTGTTTCAGATCTGTCGTGTTTTTAATCTGTCAGTACTATTTCACTGAATATTTTATTTTGCTTTCCCATTTTCCCTTCATTTTAAGGTTTGGCGTGGATTTTTTTATATGAAAATGAGTTATGAATATGTTAGCTCTCCAAACTGTTTTAAACTCAAAGGCAGATACAGCATTAAAATAAATAATACCGTATACATCAACAGTTACAACACTGGCGACGATTTAGATTGCAAGACAGACATGAGGTTTTATTGGTTTCGACAATTCCAAAAAGAGGGCGTAATGAACTTCTGCTTGGGAGTGGGTCCATCTCCAAACAAAAGCAAACACGACGACTGTGGAAATGGGTCGCTAGTTAAAGAAAAAATTCCAAACCGGTTTGTGCGAGTATCAATGATGGGAATGTTTTCCACCGCTTCCTTCAACTACGGTAAGTGAGATATTTTTACTAAACTATGATCAGTGCGATACGGTTACGCAACTACGGTAATTGCGATATATTCTTTTTCAATAACGGTAAGCAAGATATATAATTATTCAACTACGGTTAGTACTACATGGACCTTATCAACTACAGTAAGAACGATTTAGTCATAATCAACTACGGTAAGGCTTATGCAACAACGGTAAGTACGACACAGTTATATTCAACAACGGTAAGTATGATACAGTCATAGTCAACTACGGTAAGTGCGATATAGACATATGCAACTACGGTAAGTGCGCTACAGTCATATTCAACTACGGTAAGTGCGATATAGACATATTCAACTACGGTAAGTACGATACAGTTATATTCAACAACGGTAAGTGCGATACAGTCATATTCAACTACGGTAAGTGCGATATAGTCATTTTCAAGTATGGTAAGTGCGATACAGTCATATTCATATACGGCGAATGCGATATAGTAATATTCAACAACGGTAAGTGCGATACAGTCATTTTCAACTACGGTAAGTGCAATATAGTCTTATTTAACTACGGAAAGTGCGATATAGTCATACTCAACTATGGTTGTACGATACAGTCATATTCAACTACGGTAAGTACGATACAGTTATATTTAACAACGTTAAGTACGATACAGACATATTCAGCTACGGTAAAAGCAATATAGTATTATTCAACAACGGTAAGTACGATATATACTTTTTCAACAACGGTAAGTGCGATATAGTCATATTCAACTACAGTTAGTACGATACAGTCATATTCAAAATGGTAAGTAGTTAAAGCAAGATGCATTCATATAACGTCATATTAAACTACGGTAAATGAGATATAGCTGTATTCAACTATGGTAAGTGCGAGATAGTCTTATTCAACAATAATAAGTACGATATGGTCTTATTCAACTACCGTAAGTACGATATAGTCGTATTCAACTACGGTAAGTGCGACACCGTCTTATTCAATATATATACACTCCTGTTCCATACCACATCGTCAGTCTCTTCTTCATCATTGAAAATGGCATGATTAGATATAAACTAGAACAGATATTTAAAAGTGACCGTCTCTATCAATAAACAAAGTCTAACCTGTTACATGTATTCACGGACTGTGATTTACTGGATTTAATTATAAATATTAGGATACACCAACTGTGAACATCTGTCATGCGTAGACTAGCAGGATTTTCATAAAAGGAGAATTGAAAACTGAAGAAGAAATTAAATTTTCTAAAATGATAAAACACATTCTAGTATATCCGTATCAGTACAGAACGCATTTGTTTTCAATCTCGATATGCAAATCGGTTCAACAATGATAAATATAGATATACAAATCGAACAGGAAAAGTAGCATTCAAGGACGACAGTCAACCACAAACACACAGAGAAACAAAGAACAACTTTAAAGATGAATAAAAGGCCAAATAATACATTACAAACACAAAAGGGTTGACAATAGGGCTACCGCCTTGTAACGGTCAGTGGAAAAAATGGCCGCTGGGGGTTTAAACAGGTTCTAGGGTGCACCAAACCTCACACTTACCGTACTGTCATCCCAATGAAACGGGACAGTGTAAATAAAGAAATCCCTGCCATGAACTATGCTCTGACCAACAAGGCAGCATTAATAGGCAATATAAATAAAACACAAAGATGCTCGTGTATATATAAATACAAAAAAACAGTAGCTTAGAAACTCACAAAGAAGGTTCTCAATGACTTGGCAGAAGCCTGAGCAACAAGAGAACAAACCATTGAGGGCACGACAAGACAATATTGCAGGCAAACATCAAAAAGACATTATTTTATATGCGTTCAATATGTTTTGTTTTATTTTTATTTCAGATTTACAACCGTATAATGGCTGTTCAAGTTACAGCAAAGGTTAGTACGTGAAAGTATTTAAATCAGCTGAGAAAACTCTGTATAGTATTCTTTCAGCACTCATTGTTTGCTTCTTCCCCCCCCCCTCCCCCTCCCCTCCCCCGAATATTGTGTTTCACGTTAATATTACAATCGCGTATGCCCCACTTTTATGTTTAATCCAGTTTCAAACAACAACAACAGCAAATACAACAACAACAACATGCAAACATGAGTTATATGGACAGTACAATATAACAATCAGTATCGTGCTAAAAATAAACCTCAGCATGACAAAATAAGCTAATGTGCTAAATCTCAACACCTCTACAGGACCAGGTAATTGTGTTGAACATTGTAATATGGCAAGGTCAGCTAATGTGCTAAAATACCGCAAATCGACAGTACTCAGCGAACATGGCAATATCTAGCTGACTTGCTGAACATCTGAATATGACCAGATCAGGCGAATGGATTGAACATTTACATATTGCAACATTAAGATAATATGAGAAAAGTTTAATATACTTTTAGTATGATCAAGCGAATGAGCTCAACACGTTAATATGACAAGATCCAGCTAATATGCTGAACGACTCAACAAGACTATAATAATATTAACATGTACATTTATTTTGAATTTACTAACAGACTAATTGTACTCATATTTTTGCAAATTAACGTTTTGGAGATTTTTTGCTACATATATGCTATTTGTTACGTATTTTAGACACATGGAGATGTGTAGACAATATAGTGACGTGCCCCCTATATGATAAAGATGATATGTGTAACAACGACACATACGAAGGATTCGTCATGGCAAATTGTCGGAAATACTGTCAAAAGTGTAAGTTTTTTTTTCAGTTTGATCCCAACTTGTGTAACGTTTTAACTCATTGATTTGGTGAGTTATAACATCACAGTTTAACATTTAGTGTCACAAATCGTTAGTCTCGTTTTATTTCTTTGAACCGTCTTTCTCTTATTACCTACCACTGTTGTGTGATGTGGATCGCATAGAAGGTCCGCGAGAGATAGTCAATTATTCTTGTTGGTCATACGAATACATTCAATATTGCCACTGATGCCCTAGAACCTCCTGAGAGTTCTTATTTGTGTTGAAAGTACCAATAAATTCGAGAATATCACGGTTTTGTAGCGAGGAGTTCATATCCCGAGTGTTATTAACGTTTTCATGCTGATTTGTTCCAAATAGGTTACATCGACTGCTTTGCAAGAGGAATCTCTCTTATAGTTCAAACATGGTCATGCTGATCTTTCTAATTTTTCAGCAAAAAATGAACAAATAACAACAGCAAAAACAGGGGTGCATTTGAATCAGCTGTACTTGATTCTGTTTGTTGCACTATATTTAGCAAGTATCATTAAACTTTATTTTATTCATATGTTATGGTAATTTCAGGTAAAGTTGACAGCTTTGGAAACAGTTTTCGTGTCGTTATTCCACAAAGAAACTCAACGCCAGAATGTAGTTTTTTTGTGACTGCAATGGAGGATATCGGAAACGTTGCTGTTGGTAATAATATTCAAGTTATCAAAGCAACACAATACGGAGCAACACGATCCTACCCATGTGAAGCCGATTATGGCGGTGCAGTGTATTTTATTGTAGCTGATAGGAGTGTCTCCGTCAACGTCGTCTACTCTGTCGGGGATAAAATAATAAACAGTTATCCTGTATACCCAGTCGATGCTTTTGGTACGGTATTTATGACATTCAAAAGTACAAATGGCTACAGTCATTGCTGCTTTTTATCAGAGGATGCCGATGTTTCGGTGATACCGTATTACAATGCAGAAGACCCCCACCCAACTTCGTCTTCAGATACAAAGTCGTTTGCAGTAACCAGTACTACAAGCACAATACATAATGCTGATACTTCGAACGTTTCTCAAGGAGCTTTGTATGTCGCCGACGGTATGTTTACAGTTTTTTGCGGACTTCAGATTGAAACCGGCCATGAAAACAACTTTAACCAAATGCTGCCGCTAGAATCCTGGGGAACCCACTACTTGGTGCCAGCCTTAAGCCATTTAACAGCAAGTCGTCCATATGACGCGAAGCTCATTATGCTAGCCAGCACGGACAACACGAACATCTCCATTGACGGTAACTTTACCGCAACATGTAATATCAACTTTCGTGGAAGAACGCAGGAGGCGGTCATTAATACTAATGCCGTCCACAACATAACTTCTAACTATCCCATTGCTGTCGGCCTTTATCTATACAACACAGACAACAAATCGATATCTTCCTTTCATGTGTTACCAACGACGGCGGGCTTTCTAACAGAATACATACTAGATGTTATTCCAGATGTTCTTAAAAGTAAACACAAGTTTGTTGTTAATGAGATCATCGCATATCACGTGATGTCAGACGGAACATTTGATAACGAAACCGTCGCCTTTACTTCCCAATGCAGTTTCAAGACAAACACGAACGCTACCGGACAATACAGTATGGCGGTCATCCTCGGGAATGACAGCAGATGGCTGGTCATTCCGGGACAAACGGGTATGGTTTCATATGCAGAAAAGACCGTAAGTGAATAATAAACTGTATTAAAATTTAACAGCTTCAGTATAACTAATTGTGTTGAATATTCAGTAAGAGTTGCAATACACGCAATGTTAGAGAGACCCTACAGTTTAAGTTGAATTATATCTGATAATAGTCGGATGTAACTACCTCATGTATTTGACTTCATTTATTTTTCGTGATCTTGTAAATAAATAGTATTATGTATCAATAAATGTCATTGGTTGGATGAGAGTTGTTGAAGTTAAATCATCAACAAATGTGATTAGTGTTCATATATATACATGTGCTTTTGTTTTGAATCAGCCATGTGCGACATCAGACGTGGTTGTGGGAGATGGAATTGATAATGACTGTGATGGCTTGATCAACGAAGATGTCTGCTACACAGGATATGGGGTTTACGCTGAAGGTAAAGGTTGTCTTCATAATGCACATACATCTGATGTAGGTTTTACATGTGCCACTCCGTTTAAAGAAATCAATAGCCTTAACGACCAGTAATTACATGTTACACTTGACAGTTAATGCTGTTTCCTCATTGAATTAACATTGATAAAACCATATGTGGCATTCAGAAAATAAGAATTATCCTCAATGAAAAGAAATATAGAGGATATTTGTTGTTTTAGATTGATTTTGTAAACACATCGGTTTAAGTGTGTATGTGAGTGCGTGCGAGCGTGCGTGCGTGTGTGTTAATTGTGATGCATATTATATATCATCTGTAACCATGTTCGCCAATTTGAAAATTTCGGCGAGTAAACCGTCAGAACAAATATATCTTGGTAGAAAATATTTGTCTCTTCATTGCGTTGACGACGAAATTCTTTTATATTCTTCAGATTATGATCTGGATGGCGACTTTGGAGACGATTGTAACTCCAGCAAAACTGGCAAGAAATTCCTAATTTTATTTAATTTTGTCATTGGGCACGGACTCTTCCGTATTGCCTCTTCCGTTAAGAATTTCTTTTTGCTGACATTTGGTAAGACACTTCCATATTGCCTTGTCTGTCGAATGGGATTGTCAAACAGATAGTATGGTGTAGCACAGACAATATTCATATGAAATCGGTTATCATACAGTGAACATTCACACCAAAGCCGTTACCATACCTTCAACATTCACAACAAAGCCGTTACCATACCTCCAACATTTACAACAAAGTCGTTACAATGCAGGCAATATTCAAAACAAGTCATTACCATACAGCAATCATTCACAACAAAGCCGTTACCATACCTCCAACATTCACAACAAAGCCGTTACCATACCTCCAACATTTACAACAAAGTCGTTACAATGCAGGCAATATTCACAACAAGTCGTTACCATACAGCAATCATTCACAACAAAGCCGTTACCATACAGCCATCATTCACAACAAAGCCGTTACCATACAGCCAACATCCACAAGAAAGTCGTTACAATAGTGGCAGCATCCACAACAAAGTCGTTACCATACATCCAACATTCACACCAAACCCGTTAACATAGAGCCAATATCGATCAATATTCACAACAAAGCCGTTACCATACAGCCAAAATTCACAACAAACGCTTTACCATACATCCAACATTCACAACAAAACCGCTACCACACCGCCAATATTCACAACAAAACCGTTATAATACAGCCAACATTCACATCAAAGCCGTTACCATACTGCCAACATTCACAACAAAACCGCTACCATACAGTCAATACTCACAACAAAACCGTTATAATACAGCCAACATTCAAAGCAAAGCAGTTACCATACAGCCACCAACATCATTCACAACAAAGTCGTTACCATACAACCAACATTCACAACAAAGCCGTTACCATACAACCAACATTCACAACAAAGCCGTTAACATACAGGCGACATTCACTCAAAAGCCGTTACCATACAGCCAACATTCACATCAAAGTCGTAACCGTAAAGACAACATTCACAACAAAACCGCTATAAGACAGCAAATATTCACAACAAAGTCGTTACAATGCAGGCAATATTCACAACAAATCGTTACCAAACAGCAATTATTCACAACAAAGCCGTTACCATACAACTAACATTCACAAAAAAAGTCTTACCATACAGCAAACATTCACAACAAAGCCGTTACCATACGGGCGACATTCATAACAAAGTCGTTACCTTACAGCCAACATCTTTAGCAAAGCAGTTACAATACATCCAACATTTACTACAAAGTCGTTATCACAGAGCCAACATTCACAACAAAGTCGTTACAATAGTGCCAGCATCCACAACAATGTCATTACCATACATCCAACATTCACACCAAAACCGTTAACATAGAGTCAATATCGATCAATATTCACAACAAAGCCGTTACCATACAGCCAACATTCACACAATAAAACGTTACCATACAGCCAATATTCAAAACAAAGCATTTAATGTACAGCGAACATTCACAACAAACCCTTTACCATACAGCCAACATTCACAACAAAACCGCTACCAGACAGCAAATATTCACAGCAAAGCCGTTACCATACAACTAACATTCACAGCAAGATTGTTACCATACAGCCAACATTCACAACAAAGTCTTTACCTTACAGCCAACATTTTTAACAAAGCAGTTGCCATACATACAACTTTCACAATAAAGTCGTTATCATACAGCCAATATTCTTAACAGAGCAGTTGCCAAAGAGCCAACATTCACAACAAAGCAGTTACCATACAATCAACATTCTTAGAATACCGCTACTATGCAGCCAATTGTCACAGCCGTTACCATACAGCGAACATCCACAACAGAGCCGTTACCATACAGCCAACATTCAAAAAAAAGCCGTTACCATACAGCCGACATTCAAAACAAAGCCGTTACCATAGAGCCAAAATTCACAACAAAGCCGTTACAATACTGCCAGCTTTCACAACAAAGCCGTTACCATCAGCCAACTTTCACAACAAAGCCTTTACCATACATTCAGAATTCAAACAAAACAAAGTCGTTAGCATCCAGCCAACATTCACAACAAAGCCGTTACCATACAGCCAACATTCATAGAAAAGCAGTGACCATAAGCCAACAATCACAACAAATTCGTTACCATACAGCCGACATTCACAACAAAGCAGTTACAATATGGCCAACAGTCACAAGAAAGCCTTTACCATACAGACAACATTCACAACAATGTCGTTACCATACAGCCAACATTCAGAACAAAGTCGTTACCGTACAGCTATTATTCACAACAAAGCAGTTATCATACTGCAAGAATTCACAACAAAGCCGATACCATACAGCCAACATTTACAGCAAAGTCGTTACCATACAGTCAACATTCACAGCAAAGTCGTTACCATACAGCCGACATTCACAACAGAGCCGTTACCATACAGCCAACATCCACAACAAAGCCGTTACCATACAACCGACATTCACAACAAAGCCGTTACCATACAGCCGACATTCACAACAAAGCCGTTACCATACAGCCGACATTCACAACAGAGCCGTTACCATACAGCCGACATCCACAACAAAGCCGTTAGCATACAACCGACATTCACAACAAAGCCGTTACCATACAACCGACATTCACAACAAAGCCGTTACCATACAACCGACATTCACAACAAAGCCGTTACCATACAGCCGACATCCACAACAAAGCCGTTACCATACAACCGACATTCACAACAAAGCCGTTACCATACAACCGACATTCACAACAAAGCCGTTACCATACAGCCGACATTCACAACAGAGCCGTTATCATACAGCCAACATCCACAACAAAGCCGTTACCATACAGCCGACATTCACAACAAAGCCGTTACCATACAGCCGACATTCACAACAAAGCCGTTACCATACAGCCAACATTCACAACAAAACCATTACAATACAGCCAACATTCATAGCAAAGTAGTTACCATACAGCCACCAACATTCGCAACAAAGCCATTACCATTCATCCAACATTCACAAAAAAGTCGTTACCATGCATCCAACATTCACAACAAAATCGTTACCATAAAGCCAACATTCACAACAAAGCCGTTACCATACAAACATTATTCACCACAAAGTCGTTACAATACAGCCAATATTCACAACAAAGCCGTTACCATGCAGACAACATTCTCAACAAATCCATTACCATGCAGCCAACATTCACAACAAAGCCGTTACCATGCATCCAACATTCACAACAAAGCAGTTATCATACGGCAAACATTCACATCAAAGCCTTTACCACGCAGACATCATTCACAACAAAGTCGTTACCATACAGCCAACATTCACAACAAAGCCGTTACATAGAGCCAACTTTCACAACAAAGCCGTTACTATACAGCCAACATTTTCAACAACGCCGTTACCGTACAGCCAATATTCAAAACAAAGCCGTTACCATACAGCCAACATACAGCCAACATTCACAACAAAGCCATTACTATATATCCAACATTCACAACAAAGCCGTTACATAAAGACAACATTCACAACAAAGCCGTTACCATAGAGCCAACATTCACAACAAAGACGTTACCATACAGCCAACATGTTCAACAACACCATTACCATAGAGCCAACATTCACAACAAAGCCGTTACATACAGCCAACATTCACAATATTCACAACAAAGCCGTTACATACAGCCAACATTCTCAACAAAGCCGTTACATACAGTCAACATTCACAACATTCACAACAAAGACGTTACATACAGTCAACATGCACAACAAAGCCGTTACCAAAGAGCCAACATTCTCAACAAAGCAGTTACATACAGCCAACATTCACAACAAAGCCGTTACATACAGGCAACATTCACAACATTCACAACAAGTTCATTACCATGCAGCCAACATTCACAACAAAGCCGTTACCATACAGCCAACTTTCTTAACAACGCCGTTACCATAGAGCCAACATTCTCAACAAAGCCGTTACATACAGCCAACATTCATAACATTCACAACAAAGCCGTTACATAAGCCAACATTCACAACAAAGCCGTTACATACAGCCAACATTCACAACATTCACAACAAAGTCGTTACCATGCAGCCAACATTCACAACAAAGCCCTTACCATACAGCCAACATTTTCAACAACAAAGTCGTTACCATAGAACCAACATTCACAACAAAGCCGTTACATACAGCCAACATTCACAACATTCACAACGAAGTCATTACCATACAGCCAACATTCACAACAAGGCCGTCACCATACAGCCAACATGTTCAACAACGCCGTTACCATAGAGCCAACATTCACAACAGAGTCGTTACATACAGTCACCATTCACAACAAAGCAGTTACATACAGCCATCATTCACAACAAAGACGTTACCATACAGTCATCGTTCACAACAAAGCAGTTACATACAGCCAACATTCTCAACAACGCCTTTACCATACAGCCAACATTCACAACAAAGCAGTTACATACATCCAACATTCACAACATTCACAACAAAGCCGTTACATACAGCCAACATTCACAACATTCACAACAAAGCCGTTACAATACAGACAACATTCAAAGCCGTTACCATACAACTAACATTCACAACAAGTTCGTTACCATATAGCCAACATTCACAACAAATCCGTTACCATACAGCCAACATTCTCAACAACGCCGTTACAATAGACCCAACATTCACAACCTAGCCGTTTCATACAGCCAACATTCACAACAAAGCCGTTACCATACAGACAACGTTTACAACAAGGTTGTTACCATACAGCCAACATTCACAACAAAGCCGTTACCATACAGGCAATATTCACGACAAAGTCGTTACCATACTGTCAACATTTATAACAAAGCAGTTACCATAGAGTCAGTTTTCATAATAAGAACAACTTGGAATCTTTAGTAATTAAATAAGATATTTCGAGTAGCATCGTCTAGATTGAGAATGTCCTCCCATAGGCTACAGATAAAAGCGCATCGTTGGCATAAGCCACATGGTATACCTATTATTGAATGCAAATGTTTGATATGCGACGTCACAGAAGAATGTACGTCATATAAAGAATTTTGTCATACTTCAAAGAAAATTCTCGGGATTTTATTGTTCAATGAGCCTTAGACATGAGCCCATGTCTACGTCTCGCGACATTAACATAGGATAATTTCCCTTTAGGCACCCCATACCTGCAATGCACGAAAACAAAATGTCGACGATAACGTTTGCCGAATCGTTTTGGAAACCGCCGATTGTTTTCTTTCTTTTGTTTTTCTGCGCTTTCCATTGTGTGTAAAGGTCTGAAATAATCGTAAGCATATATATTTTTTTTCAATTTTACAGATAATAAAGCATTAACATAGTGATAAAATACGTTTATATAATGCAAAAAATCCCCCAAATATAACGACGTTAGAGCGATGACGACACGAAAATAAGTTAAAGGCATGTTACGGGGAAATTGGCGCCAAAAAAAATAAAACGTGTTTTTGGCTGTTTTTTTTTCTTTTTTTTTTAAATCAATGGTAACAACTTCGACGGCTTGGGTGAATATAATTACCATTGACTGCTGTATTTGACAATTGTGTGTAATTATGTATGATCATGGAACAAATAGTCATAAATAAAACATAAAACATATAAAGACTGACAATGACATGTGTATGACGATGTGTCTACGGTGCATTGAGTATATAGTACATAAAAGGGAGAAAACATATATGTGGTATATGTTTTTCACTATCATATCCATAGCATTGTTATATTACGTTATATTTGACTGTTAATCAAATGTGGCAATAAAAACATAAACGTCCTGCTATGACGAAATAGGAAAACACGAGTATCTGAGTACGACAATCATTCACTATTACAGTTATTATATTATTAATAATGATAACTGAATTCATTATCATTGACACACTTAATGTTTTACTTGTCTAAAAAGGTGTTTTTATTACATTTTAGAGCCATCGACTGTATCAAAACCAGACGAACCGCAATGTATAGAAATCAACAAGACGGACGGTTACTGTTGGACCATCTGTCCCTGCAAGTGTTCATGGGTAAAGAAGGTAGAAGAATACAAAGCAATGACTGATGAACAAAAAGCTGCTTTTTCAATGACAGACATTGAACGCTACAAAAGCGCTCTTCAGGTAGGTTTATACCAGAAACGAATTAAATATTCTCCGAAGCTGTTACGATATTGTTTTTATCAATTAGTAATGAAACGCTCCTGATATTTTGTATTCACGTTTTTCATGAAATATTAGTGAATTTACTGATCGACAAGCTTGAACGAGGAATTAGATTCGACAGTTATATCTCTTTCAAATGTCAAAAGTCCTATAACTTCTTTATGCTAATTGTGCATGGTTGTACTTATTATTAAGTATGACCTATATCTGAAAATATTTGTCCCTCAGTTCGTCCGACCGGCTTAACTTTTGCTTTGTACTACTTCTTTTTAGAAACCACTTGTTTGATTGAAATAAAACTTCGTATCGATGAGATATCGAGTTTGTTAGAACAATGTAAACGTACAAGATGCCCTCATTTACTATAAATGATCGAAACCATAACAACATATTCTGAACAGATTTTGGCATATTTTCTGTATTAATGATCGTCAAGCCCTAAACTATTACCAAACACGTACATTGGTGTCGAACATGGTGGGTAGCAGTGTATTTGTCATGTTCTCAACTTATTCTCAAAATATGTTTAGATTAAATTTTAATGAGTATCTGGTTCATTTCTAAAGCCCAACCCCTTAAAACATATTTATTTATATTACAATTAAAGGCACTCAGCTTGTTAAATATTTGTTTAAATATATAAAGCCATCAGTAAGTACAAACAAGCTATTTGAAAACCAGTTCATATTGCATTGTTTAACATAGCACTAATCATATATGCTGGTCTACTTCCTGTAAAGAGTTACCGGACATCTTGTTTATACCGAAAATTAAATGATTTCGTTTATCAGAACAGCATACAAACTATTGTTTTTTACGAATCTGATTGGAAAGTTATCTGTGTTCTGTGAAAATATCACGCCTTAAACAGTATCGTTATTTCCATTTATTTAACAGAAGTTTGAATTTCAGATAAACACAAGCAACTTGACATCTAGGAAATCCCGACGGTTGAGCGCCCGTGATAAGCGACAGAGCGCGGCAAACATTGGGTATTTTGGTATAGGCCTGTTTACGTTAGTGTTCGTCATCGTTCTCATCTTGGACATGGCTGCTCTGATACGTGACGCTCGTACAACCATAGCTAACCTAAGAGAAGGGTTTAGACGTTTGCGAAGGTTTATCGGAAGAGCGTGATAGGCCGAGGAAGCGCAGTGTTGTTATACGAGGGTCATTCAAGAAGTAGTTGTTTCTGAATAATTATCCATATGTTATGACCAAGTGGAATACATTGCCAGGCCTTAATTTCTTTTTGCATCACTGACTATATTAACACTGGTTCGGCTATTATCAGCTAGTGTGGCTAACGGCATACGTCCACTGTGAGCGAAAGTGAGAAAAGCCGACGAAAATGAAACATCGGTAAGTTAGACTGCATTAGACTGCATTGACACTAAGTGTTTTACTTTTGACCATTTTTTTTCTAAAATATATAGGAATTTTTGACAAAGTTGTTATTTTTACTGTTTGAATGCCCGTCATATGTAAATTGCTGATTAGATAACGGACATGTATTCAGTTGTCATACTAATTATTGAAAAGCAAACATAATCAGAGTGAACGATGTGGAGGTCAGGATATATAACTTTCACAATTAATTCGACAACCGAATGCAGCATACAGGCCATATTACTTCATCACGTGAAACTATTCACATTGTCCATTGAATTAACCGTGGATTGACGTGAAATTTGAGTTAAATTATTACTCGTAATCATTATGGAATATTTTTAATGATATTAGTGGTTCAGATTTTATAACTAATACTGACAGTTTATTCGTACTAAAAAGATATATTGTTTTTAATTCGAATTTTACGTCATTATCACGTGATGAAATATCGCCTGTATGTTTACAATTGACCACCTTCAAGATATAATATGTACAATCAAATAGTGAATAAAATGAAACCTAAATGTAATTCCAACAGTTGAATGAGAGATATGACCACCTGTGACACTGGACATTATTTTTAATTCAATTGCATTTAACTCATAAGCAAAGCCACTATCTAAATTAATTTCATAAATTATATAATAAAAAGCATATTTATTGAGAAATATGTTTAAAAAAACATCAATAGTTTGTTTACAATTGTAACCTGAAAATCGTAATTTCTGTGCATCGGTCTAGACATTTTCTGACAAGTAAATTAAAAATCATTTCAACACCATAGTCTAGGGCAAATAATATCCCTTATTTAAAATAAGTGAATCTATCACTAAACTATATATGTCATACCCCTTCTTAAAATCATTCTTCTAAAAAGACATCAAATTCATTCTTGAATACACGAACATATAGAGGTACATAAATGACCACCAGGTAACATCCTTGGAATGGCATAGCAATAACAATTAATAACCTTGCACCATGTACATGTAGTGATAATACACACCTGACAACCAGGTTACCCAAAAGGATACCTCAGTTCTTGACACATCATGGTTGACGTGTACATATATAAGTGGATGGTTTATAGTTGGTTGTGTTCTCTCTATTTGTATAAAGTTCTGGCCATACTTTAAAAAATCTCGTACTCTTTGCCGTAGAAGAGACTTTGAATGTTATATGGATTAAATTATTGCATGATTGATATGTGGATATGTATAGATTGATGCAGAAAAAAAGCTATTTTCAATGGTTGTATTTTACATTTAAAGTTTAAATGTTTCTACTTTCTAACTATGCTCTCAGTTATGACGATCTAGGAAACTTTTAAATGCTTTGTTTTGTATTGTGTTTATAACATTAAGCGAGAGAGTTATCAGTTTCACAGATGGACATTTCTCCTATTCAACTGTTGGAATTAACTTAATAACAGAACACGGTATTACATCCAAATACAAATTGGTAAACATTCACTGTTTGACGTATACATTTATTTTAAAGATCATAAAGTGTGGTAATAGGGTCACTGCCTTTTCAGGCAAAGTGATACAATCTCCCCGAATTCATTTTCATTTTGGATATGCTCATTAAAGGTTTTTATATCACCCCTGCATTGTTTCAGATGCTACATGAGTGGTGGCACAAAACAATGATCGTTGCTCCAGCGAAAAATGGAGTATCTACAACAGAATGTGCAGCAACTCTGCAGTTCTGCAGATGAGATGGGAAAGGAGGGTGGCCTGGAATGTTCATTCCATGGTGTTGGCACCACACACACATACACACACGCACGCACACACACACACTAACGCACGCACGCACGCACAAACACACACACTTACACACTCGTTTTATGATGTTCACGTAAAAGTTAATGTCTAACAGGCAATTACGCAATGTCGGAATTTAAATTTAAGTTTTAAGCAAGTTAAGTTCAAATTTGAACAGAAAAGTAATATTAACATAGGCCACCGCTTCCATGACATTTGTTTTCAAGAATTCACTGCTATTAAAACCAAAATTTCTAGGTTACGAATTCGAAATCCAGTGTAGAGTAAGATATTTTTTTTGTTTTCACCAAGTAGTTCAAGATATAAAATGAACAGTTATTTACAATAAGTGTGCCGTATGAAAAACACATGTACTCCTTCTTTTACATAAGTATCATAGTATATGTCATAAGAGAATCATACAGTAAGAATCATACGATAGGAAGTGTGAACAAATTGATAATATTGATGGCATGGTGTGGTACTGTAAACATATTTGGTAGAATAACTAGAGTAGAAGTGTAGCGGCAAAGTTTGTATAAAACAAATGCAAATAAATTTGAGAAATATGCAAACTCGGTCAACAAATATTGACCGAGGGTAATAGGGATATTATAGGTGAGATATGGCAAACATGCCAAGCATTTTATTAATTGTAATATCCGTCGCTTGTGTTACCTCGATATGCACTTGTCAGAGTGTTTCTCATTTTTATAATTTTAATATTCTTAATGATATTTTGCTTTTGAAAATATATACTTAGATTGTAAGCGTATGGACACGGCTAATACAGTTTAATGAATTAATAATGATCCTTATTATATGAGTAAGTTTAAGCATATATTTTATATTGCTTATTGTTGCGGGATATATTTTATATCGCTTATTGTTGCGAGATATATTTAATATTGCGCATTGTTGCTTCAAGTTTTGCCAGTTTGTGAATTGTCTTCTAGAGCTAAATCATTGTATTCTAAATAATGAAAACACATAGGTTGTATTTAACTTTGGTTGTTTGTTGCCCCCGTGTGGTTGCCGGGGTAGAATACAACCACTGCAAACACAACCGTCACATGCAGAGGGGTAGGAACCCCCCATTCATATTCATTTTGTCATTTTTTGTTCATGCTCATTAAAGGTCTTCATCATGACCCCTGCATTGTTTCAGGTGCCATCTCGCTCACATCACTAAGAGCAGTGGCAGAAAAACAATAACGTGGCTCCAGCGTAAATGGAGTTTCTGCGATAGAATGTGCAGCAACTCTGCAGTTCAGGGTGAGAAGGTTCTAGGCCCATTTCCCATATTTTATCTCGATGTACATGGAAGATGAGCCTGGCATGTTCATGCCTTTTAGGCGCCATATAACCTTTCCATGTGTTGGTACGCCTTAAAACCCCAATTCATTGTTTGTTTTAGGATATAAGTTGACAAATACAAACAAATCAAAATATGAAATAGACTATTGTATTTATGTTAACTATATATACACCAGTACAATAACGGATTACATAATTCGAGTGTATTGTTTATATCTGCACTGAATCTAAAAAATAGTTTGTTCACGGGGCCTGTGTATGAAATACAAATATGGTGAGTAGGTTTATTGCTAATGTAAAACACTTTCATTTCAAAATAATAAAACAATCTTTCACTCGTTCTACACACTCGTGAAGTATAACTTTTTTCAAATCTGGATGAAAGTTGGTCAGATATTTACTCCAGTTAAGTCTTTAACATGAATGATACATGAACATAGTTTATAAATCATACACTTCTGAATGTGTTTTAAGTTTTTAGCTTATGTGTATATGTGATCACTGCTATTTACTTTTGTAAACCTATTTGTTGGTTAATATTCGTACTTTTACAAAATAGTTTTATAATAGTTGGTATAGGCCCATATTATGTCAGATTCAACAAAAAACATGCAAACAGCAAATACAAAGGTATTTATCAGCAAAATATGCAACACAACAAAACATAAAATGGTTGACAATATGGGTATTACACGTGCAGTGCGTTGCAAAAGGATAGTGTTATAACCTCTTCTGATAAATTGTCGAACAAGTTTAATAAATAGTATATGAAAGTGATTGTAACCAAGGATCTTACGAAGTCTGTACACACACGTTACATAGAAGTCAGGCTGTGATAGTCCTTGTCGCAGAAGACTTCTTAAATTACTTACTATTTTAATCAACGATTACAACACTTTTCAAAGGTGTTCCGAAGATTATGATTACGATAGCCCTGATGGAGTAGCGTTTTATTTATTCAAAGTTTACACACGTTAAAGTCCTCAACCCGACTAACAGCTCTAGACAAATCCCCTTCTCAGTGGGGATAATTAACAATGTCAAATTTGAAATCATGACTATTGTCACAGAGTTTTTTTTACGTTTTCTCCATAATTTTTAATCGAGATGTAACACGAGAAAAGAAACGGTAGTTTCAAAAATATTAGCTTTGTTGAGTTGAAGTTCTTTAGGATAGATAGTATTAACCATAGTAGATAAAACGGTATATTACATAATTGTCTGTGATTTATATAGGAAATACTGGGAATAGAAAAGCTATTCTACTCGTTTGCTCTACTGGGAAATATGGGAGATATTTCCCATTGACTGGGAGATATTTCCCAGTACGGAACATTGCTCGGCCTTTTCCGTCAGTGGCGGAAATGCCAAATGACGTTCCGATTGTTTTACGGACGTCTTCGTCAGATTCCGTCACTAGGAAATAACGATTACGGAAATTAACGAAGAGTTCCGGTTCCACTTGTTTTGTTTGTATGACGTAACGTCGTCTTGGATGATGTAACGTCGTCTTGGCGTTCTCGTGCAAACTGGTGTAAAAAGGCGTGAATCATATAAATATTAATAAAATATCATTTTAAATTATGTAATATATAGTTTAATAACCAGTGTTTTTGAGATACTGAAAATATCTCCCTCGCTAGAGTATTGGACATCAATAACTCATGCAATGTTAACTTGTAAACACTAAAGACGTTTTCAGATCCTTCCTGAACTAGTAACCGAAAGCCATCCTTTCCAGATATCAATCGATATATCTCATGTTCATTTAAAGTACCTGCAACATCTTGAAGACATACGTATACTTATTATGCCTTAGACAACATATATATACGGAATAAGAAAGGAGCTCTCTTCATATTCAAAATGTTGCACTCTGTTGAATATGCAAATGCGATAGTCGGAATGTTTACAAACGGGTTTTATGCCAAGATCAGGGTTCTATCCTTTTTGTATTTAATACTAATCAAAGCACTAAAAGTGCTGAATGCGGCGGGGTTTGTGTAACGGACACAATCTGAATAAGATGAACAGGCCATGAATAACAAAGCGCAGGAAAAATTAATAGAAACGGGGGAAAATAGCGCCCGACGCGAGTTGTTTTTGCCATTTTTGCATCTTGTCAATTAGTATAGTGTTCAGATCCGGAATGGCCCTCTACCTTTCTGTTCTTGCACAACAAGACCCTGAACTCTACAATCTATGAAAGTTTTAATCGAATCCGATCTTAAATACAGGAGATATAATGATAAAAAGATTTCTATATATGCTATATTCCAACACAAGAGCAATCCAGTGGTGTCTAAAAATGTTTCTTCATTTCGTCTTATCATTAATAAGAATTCACTGACATCGTGAATCACTAAAAAAACTTTCGAAATTGTTGTTGCCATATACAATTATACATCATAACGCAATAATCATGTTGTTTTCACGTTCTATCGGAAGTAAAATCAAATAAAAAAATGCCGTAATCAGAACTTTTTTCCGCAATATTATCAACTATTTTATTAGGTTAAACAAGGCAAAGTCTGTAGACACAATTGATATATTGTAATTTTCAATATAATTGTTTCCCTATTACATACATAGCTCGTCTTAGTTTAAGTCAGTTCTTCTAATTACATTTAATTCGTGCAAACCCGGAGGCACTATTTATCTACGCGGAGGCATATGATTTGAATGCTGTTCGGCTGCCACTTATGTGCTATTTTTAGCTCAAAAATCTTGCCAGCCTTCAATTTTTGGTATACGATTCTGTTGACATTATACAATATCCAAATGTGTTATGTTCTGTATGCCTACAATTGTATATTGTGTTGCTCTTGAAATAGTAGTTTTGCTTTTAATAAATTCACTAGTTGCCCTATATGTTATATAAGTATCTATATTTTTGAATCCTCGTGGGTCTTAAGACATTTTGTAATTTTCTAAATAAAACATAGTATATGATCAGTCTATCTCGCCGAACAGAAGTATTGTGTAACCTAGCACTCGAAGTCACGTGTTACAACGTTTTTATATTAAAGGGCCTGTGAAAACCTGTACTAAATAGGGTACATGAAAAGAGATGCATTAATCACTTCACTTATTCACTTCGAAAAATTGAATGTATGATATAACATGGATTCTAAGAGTGTAACCGTGGTTTAAATATCATCCTTATGTGCATTGTATATTAGACGATAGTTCCGACAGAGATTACTGCTGATCATTATTTGAAATCCTACAAAATGCATGCAAGTAACGTTAACCATGGTTTAGTGTGTTGGTTTGTAAACAGAAACGCCTTATAGCCACATAACATAGTAAATGTTATTTAAGAACTATTGGTGGGCCATCTTTGAAAAAATAAAATCCACAAATACATATTTAGGCACGAGCAATGCCAGCCAAACAGTATATGACAGTAATTTAACGCTATTGATGTGAACGTAATATAAGATGGAATACTTATATGGCAGAAATTGTATCCTTTATATCTGAAAAGGTTTGTACAATTTTACTCAAATTTGTTATGTTTTTATAGGTAAAAAAAACTGGTCCATATAATTGTCCATGCCTAAAATATGCATTTAATTGAACATTTCGCTTGATAATAACCGATCCATTCTGGATATATTTTTTAAAAAATGGCGGACCAATAGTCTTTAACTACACACGACGACGTGATTTAACTTACAAAATCGCGATAAACTGACAACATTGAAGTGAAACTTTTACGTCGTATGGGTGTTATGTGACACAAGCACGTTATAGTCGTGATTATGCATGTTTGAGTTTAATAAATGTGCTGGATACAAATGTATGATACTCAGTAGAGTCATATTACGCTAACGAACAGTCACTCATGTAAGGTCTTTTTTAGAGTTAATTGCTTTCGATGTTATTGATATGTTTATCGCTTGCTGTTGCGTATAATAAATTTTGGTGTTTCAATAAATTTAATCTTATTAAAAGGCTGAGTTTGTTCTTTTATTACCAGTTTTAATCTCTACTAGCCGAAAAAAAGAGTATGATAATGGACCTTTGGAAACAGACGAGCACGACACAAACGAAATATTGCAGACTCGGTTTGATTGAGACTGTTCATGAGCGCTAGTGAAATATGCTAGCTACCGCTCACGCCCTCTAGCCCAGGGTTGAGCAGAACTCAATATTAATAAAATCAATAGTACAAAATGTTAACCATCCGGAAGATGGCATGCATATGGCTGTGGACATGGAGATTTATCATTTGAGCTTATTGGATTGCGAATTGTCTGTCGTCCCGTACGTCAGACTGTCTGTCCGCTAACTTTTGAATTTTTAAGATGTCAGAGCTTTGATGATATCATTGAAAGCTCGGGCAAGAAGATTAGATCAGTAGTACCGGAGTTATGGTCCTTGATTTAGTTACATAGTCTGGAGTTTGCATCGTTAAGAACCTATATTTTTAATTTGATCTTTACCAAACGCACATACGTTTGAAAACCATCTAAATCGAATCAGTATCATTGGAGTTATGGTCCTTGATTAAGTTATGAATATGCTTTTTGTGCCTCCTTAAGATGCAACGGCCCTCAATTTTCGTTTGATATTTAACACGGCCGGTCTGATTGTTGATATTACTAAAAGTTTGAAGTTCTAAAACCTGCTAAATCAGATAAGTAACACCAGAGATATAGCCATTGAATTATTTAAAAAGCTGCATACTTTGATTCTTTAGCACACTAGCGCCTGCATTATCCATACAACTTGACCAAACCCAGTAATATTGCTGATAATAATGAAAACCTGGAAAAGTTTGAACATCAGCTTGATCGGTTTATGAACACCAGAGTCATGGCCCTTCATGTATTAAAAGTATATGTTGCGTTGGTAAATCTATGTCATTTTTCATGAGATCTATACGAAGGTATAGAACAGAAAATGTAGCATTCACAGAATACAATCGACCTAAAACATGCATACATAAAACAGACAATTAGAAAAAAAAGCACAGTATGCGACACCATAAACCTAATAGGGCTACCGCCTTGGAACGGCCAGTAGCAAAGAAAAACACTTGAATTCACCAACCATTCTTGAGAATATTCTTAGACTTAAGCCTAAGTATGCAAATTTCAATCAAATACTTCTAAAAGTTTAAAGGATAAACGTTCATAAGAAACTGCAATGTATAAATATGATAAATGCTAATAAATAGCAAGTTCATGCGATTGTTCATCTATGAAGATCATGGGAATATTTGTGAATGATTTTTTAGCACTTGAGCTCAAGTCGTCTAAGAATAGTCTGAAGAATGGTTGGTGAATTCCCTGCCAGGTTCTAGGGTGAACCAAACTTTACTTTAACCTTGTTTAGAAAGTTAATATCAATAGAAACTCGGTTTTAGTTTGAAAACCAGCCATATCTCAATAAATACATACAACGCATAACACTCATCCCTTTCCTTCACCACTCGTCACCATCACCACATCTGCCACTCCCATTGTTTTTAATAAGTAATGTTATGTAGTTATCTTCTTCATAAAAGAAAGCGTGGTCTAATTCAACAAGAGGTCAAAGAAGGTCTGTATCGATCTACTTGGTTAAGGCTGTATGGTATCATTTGGTACAGATCAGACGAAAAGTAATGTATTCAATAATTCGATGGAAAAATGAATTTACTGTTTCTAATCCGACATGCCTAAGTGTTTGAATTGGTCCATGTTTCCTTCTATGACCGAGATAACTTTTTAAAAATAAAAACAATAAACAAGAAAGGCTGAGGAGTGGGGTGGCTGTGGGGTGAGGAGGATCTATGGTGAAGTCCGGTATGGCTGGTTATCCGAGCCTTTATTGAGATTTACATCTCTACAGTTTGGATAAGATTTATGAAACATGAAAGAGCTAGAGTATTAACAAACCAAACATTTTAAAAACAAAATGAAAAGGGCCATAATTCTGCTGTTTCTAGGCCGACAGGTCGAGTTTTTGAAATCTCCATGCATTCATCTATGATCGAGATAACTGATAGAATAATATTTCAAGGAAAAAGCAAGGAGTGGTGATAGGGATAGTTAGGGATCATATAACTCAAGGGCCATCACTCAGCTGTTTCTAGTCCGACATAGCTAGATGGGGGTTTGGCGGTGGAGAGGATTGAGTGTGCGAGAGTTAGGGGTAGAAGTAAGCCAGATATGGCTGATTTTCGGTGATGTTGGTGATTATTAACATTCAAAAATAGTTTGGTAAAGACTGGATGAAAATGAAGGACCTACAGTGTTAAAAAAGCAAAATGCAGCAATTTTCATCCAATCAAGGGCTACAACTCCGCTGTTTCTGCTCAAAATTGACTGAGTATTGAATTTGTGCAAGCTGTTATTGTGAGAAATAGACTCTGTATAATAGTTTGGAAAAGATCATATAAAAAATGAAGTATCTAGAGATTCAACAAAGGCATACATAACCGTTTTCAATAGAAAAGGGCCATACAGCTGGTGTAACTTGAGCCATACATTGATATTGCAGATTTCACACATAACACCAAAAAGTTGATATATCAAGGATGTGCATCGTCATTCAAGGACCCCATTCAACCACAAACACGCACAGAAACAATTAACAACTACACGTGTGAATGAATAAAGGGAAAATACGACTTCACAATCATAAACAGGTTGACAATATGTCTACCGCCTCTGTAATATCAGCATGTTATATCACCAGGTTCAATGGTGCATCGAACCTCACTCTTACCCTAATGTCATAAATAAAACGGGACAGTGTAATTAAAGATATCCCCGCCAGGTTATGTTCTTTAACAAAGCAGGCAGCACTTATAAGCAATACAAGTACAACACATACATTACCATGCATATATAATAAACAAGAGGGCCAAGATGGCCCTAAATCGATCACCTGAGTACTGGACCATTATCGAACTTCTTCGAAATCTTATGGTTATATACAATATGTGCAAGTTTGGTAAAGATTGTTCAAGAAATGTGGCCTCTGTTGTGTTTACCGACATTGATATAAAGACACTGACAAAGTTTGGTAAATATCAAATACAATATGAAGGTGCTAGTGTGTAACACCTGGGACAGGGTCAAATGTGACCCCAGGGCTACATGTAATATATGAGAGCTATGTGCCTTGTGGTTTTAGAGAAGATTTTTTAAGCTTTTCCCTGTACAAGTCTATGTACAACATGTGACCCTAGGGTCACCATTTGAACAAACATTGTAAAGGACCATAAGAGTATAGTAAATGCAAAATATTAAACCTTTAGCTCTTGTAGTTCAAGAGAAGATTTTTTAATGTTTTCCTATATAAGTCTATGTTAAACTGTAATCCTGGGGCGGGGCCAAATTGACCCCAGGGTCACTATTTGAACAAACTTGTTAGAGGACCATAAGCTTTTAGCAAATTTCAAAACATTAAACAACTGGCTCTTGCAGTTCCAGAGAAGAAGATTTGTTTATGTTTTTCCCTATACAAGCCTATGTAAAACTGTGACCCCCTGGGCGGGGCCATATGTGACCACAGAGTCACCATTTGAACAAACTTGGTAAAGGACCATAATCTTATAGAAAATGCAAAATATTAAACCTCTGACTCTTGTAGTTTCAGAGAAGATTTTGTTTTAAATGTTTTCATATATAAGTCTATAAGTCTATGAAAAACTGTGACCGCGGGGCGGTTCCAAATTTGACACCAGGGTCACCATTTGAACAAACTTGGTAGAGGACCATCAGCTTACAGCAAATGGAAAATATTTTACATCTGGCTCTTGCAGTTTCAGAGAAGAAGATGTTTTAAAGTTTTTCCCTATACAAGCCTATGTAAAACTGTGACCCCCGCGGCGGGGCCAAATGTGACCCTAGTGTCACCATTTGAACAAACTTGGTAAAGGACCATAATTTTATAGTAAATGCAAAATATTAAACCTCTGGCTCTTGTAGTTTCATAGAAGAAGATTTTTTTATAATTTTTTTCCTATACATTTAAGGATTATAATATGTTGGATGTTCTATAGACTAGCACATAACTGAACTGTTCCCTTGTACTTTTAGCGATATGTTTATCATGTATATATTGTGAATAATTCTTTAACATAATTTTAATCATTGTCTATACACCTTAATAAGCCAAAGTTGTGTCATATACTGTAATTATTCTGTTTCCAGGGAGTTATTTCCACTATTGGTTTTGTTCGGGCTAATTAGGTACTGAAATACTGCATGTTTGTATGCTTAAGGTTAACTATTCTCTCAGTTATATTTGCATGACGTACTTTATAGTTTTACAACTGTGTATTTAATAGTGATTAAAAACTTCCAACCACTGGAATTCGTTTGATAACAGTTACAAACCCTTAACTGAACAATGAACAAATACAAATAGATGGATTTGCTGTAGCATAATCTATAGGTATGACGGTAACTAATAACTACAAAATGCAACGTTTATAAATGTGCATTATAAAACATAATGAGAATTGTTAATTGCATGCCCCCTTATCTACACAGTTGGCGTAGTTTTAATTAGATTGTTTATTCACCTGGAGATGTCAATTAAATCCTGATACATGTAACTATGCTCTCGCACCGATTTTTAATAATAATTTCGATAGATTTACTCTGCTCTGACATTGTTAAAACTGTAAATCGATTTAAATATCAAAGATATAATTATAATACTCGGGTTCCTGAATGATTTTCTTGTGTAAATAATAGATTATATCAAAAGCCTGAAACTTGATCAATGTTTAATTGCATGCTATTTTATGAATATTTGCATATACTGATTATGATGGAATGGATATTGGTTTTGTCTGGTGTTTACTTTTGATATCTCAAAATACTATGTGTTACAATCGTTACCCGTTGTTAAAACTTATTTTAAAGGATAACATAACTGCAAGATCCTTATCAGGGGATCTTCGCTTAACTGTAGTTACACGCAATAACAATGCCACGCAGATGCAGAAATATGCTTGTCATGGGAACGCCGCCCAACTAAATAACACGCAATAACACTGCCACGAAGCTGGAGTAATATGCTTGCCATGGGATCGTCGCTTAACTGTAGTTATTCGTAACAAAGCTGCCGCGAAGATACAGTAACTGTAGTTACATGAAACAGCACTGCCAAATGCTAGGCAGATGCAATAATATGGCTGTCATGGGATCGTCGCCTAACCGTAGTTACACGTAACAAAACAACCGAGCAGATGCAGTAATATGCTTGCAGTGAGATCGTCGTCTAACTGTAGTTACACGTAACTGTAGTTACACGTAACTACACTGCCTACTGGCACACTGTCTACTGACAAGCAGATGCAATAATATGCATATCATGGGATCGTCCCCTATCTGTAGTTAATACACGTAACATAATATGCCCAAGAGGGTCTGTATCGCTATACTGGCTTTATGAAGTTATGTGGCTGTATGGGGTGGGAATTAGTTGTTGTGGCACATATGACAAAACAAAAAAATAACCATGTAGAAGGGCCCCTTTACGCTGGAGTAACACAATCCGTATAGACAACATACCGATACTTCCTACAAAGTTTCGCCGAAATCGAACAAGGCGTTTAGGAGAAGCCCCGACAAGAAATTTAAAGTAAACAATGTCAAAGGGCCGTAACTCCGCCAGAAATCAGGCAAACGGAACAAAAACGCGTTATGCGCAACTAGACATCATACCAATGCTTCCTGTCAAGTTTTATCGAAATCGAACAAGCCATTTGTGAGAAGTAGCGCCGACAACATTTGTGACAGACGGACTGACAGGCGGACGGACACAGTCTCCCCCAGGTGGGGGGGGGGGGGGGGCGACATAATTAAAACATTCATGAATTAAATGTAATATTCAATGCAAATAACGACGTGTTTCTTCGAACGGAGGGATGCAAATCTATTCTGTAAGCTCCATGTGCACGTTGAAGACCATTTCTATTAATCTGCAAATCACGACCGTAAAATATCTACAGGAACAGGGCTGCTCATAAAACGTTCAACATAATGAAGTCGTATGTGAAAATACACGGCGTCGGCGAACAGAGCAGGTTTTCGAGAGTGGAATTTGCGTTTTTAATTTGTGTGAACAACCGAATCCTTTGAGATGGCTTTTATAGCGAACACAGCTCGCGCCGCGAAACGCGGTCCTATGGTATCCTGCAGGCGAAAAATAAAAATACCAATCCATCCTTTTGAAAAGTCTTGGGTCATTTACGATAGTTTACGGAGACACATATTTAAGTAGCATATTTCGTTACGAAATTAACAAGATAAGCAGTCGTAGAAATCATTAAGAATGTTGGTTTCCAAGCAGAATGAGGAGAAAAAACATTAAAAACCTTTCTCGAACACAACGAAAAAGTGACAATGAAACAGTATTTTTTACCTTTGTCGCCAAAACGGCCAATAACCGAAAACGCAGTGTTAACTTGTACATTGTTCATTGATCAAAATTCGTCAACACTATTCACAATTTAGAGTTAGACAAAAGTAGATTTCGTGTCGCAGAAATTTGCATGTCTTGCTAACCGATTGTGATAAACAAATGATTTGATAACTACCATTAAAAAATAAAAAATAAATAAACAATTTCACCGGAAGTACATTGTGGTAGCTTTCCGTCGTATTATTGCTGTAAAAATGTGAAAAATAGAAAACTTTGCATAGAAACATAAAGACAATTAGATGAAGAAATGGCATTTGAAAGCAGGTCGAAGTACTACTGTGGCATAGACGTGACATGTGAGATAAATAATTTATCTCGTGACCACGACTTATTTATCTCGTGACCACGACTTATTATCTCGTGGCCACGACTTATTATATCGTGCTCCTAGGAAGGAAGGAAGGAAGGAGCTTGCTGAACATATCGATCTAGCTACTGGCAAAATGCCGGGCTTTGCGGACTTGCGAACAATTCTGTATTCATGCTCTTTGGCCCTTCATTTACATACCTTGCCCTTATCATTTGTTAGCTCTATTGGCCAAAGGCCAGCAGCTTATGGGATGGTGAGTTGTCCGCCGTCTGTCGTCTGTCGTCGTCAGTTCACTCGGCCGTCCATGCAACCAGCAAGCTGAAACTTGCAGGCACTCTGCGCGCCGCTCGTGTACAGAGACGTGCACAGTTTGGTGGAGCTCCTTCGATGCTGTGCCGAGTTATTGGAGAAAATCCCTAACCCTAGCTCCAATGTGCCATTGAAGCTAGGGTTAGGCGAGTTGCACGCTTACCGCTCACGGTAACCGCCGTAGCTCCGCCGTCCCATGGAGAGCACACAGGCGAGGAACGTCGGGCCCCGGGAATTGACGGCACCGGAGTCAAAATGTGCATTTATAAGCAAGATCTCATTTATTGCGCCACACGCGTATGAATACACATTTGGAATGGCTAGCCATGCCAATGTTGGATCGCCAAAAATCCATGATGGACCACCTAGATGTCATGTTGGACCACCTAGAAGCCATGTTGGACAACATACATGCCATGTTGGACCACCCAAATGCCATGCCATGTTGGACCACCTAGATGCAATGATAGACCCATATAAGTCGTGACCACGAGATAAATAAGTCGTGGCCACGAGATAATAAGTCGTGGCCACGACATAAATAACTCGTGGCCACGACATAATAAGTCGTGGACACGACTTAATAACTCGTGGCCACGAGATAAACTATTTTTCTCACATGTCACGTCTATGCCACCGTAAAGCACACACCGAGCAAGATTTGCAGATTTCCGTATTCGGATCATCCAATATCGATATCGAATCACGGAAATCGACGAGGTTAGTCCGATTTCATTCATGCCAACACGAACAACCTTGGTAATTTCCGGAAATTTTACGGAAATTATGATAAAATTACAAGACGTTATTGACTTACGTCATCATTTTATGTCATAACACATTATGACGTATGATCTGTATGTAAATAATTTTTGAGCAAATGTGTTAGTAGAGATTCTTTCTTTCATTCTTTCTTTTTTTTCTTCTTTTTTTCTTTCTTTATTTCTTTCTTTCTTTCTCCCATTACAGTACTATTGTACAGACATTTTTGATTATCACTGCAGCTTCATTTTTCAGGATGCCATCGCATCTTTTACCGCCACAGGCACAGTAACTCTATGGTCAATTATGAAAACAACAATACAAAAACAGTAGCTAGGCGAATATAATTATTTAGAACAACACGAGGTCTGTATTGACTAAAATATGGTTAGGCCCCAATCCCAATATGTTACAGGGCTAGGAACAGCCTCCTTTCACAGCTCTCAATAATTTGACTGGCGTGTGGGGTTGGGGAAAGTATCGGGTTCGAGTTTAAAATATATATTTTTACCCTATGTTGTATGTTTTAGTCATCAAATCGGTGTAAACTAATATGGGGCCCTATTGTTCGGGGCGCTTGTTTCAGCCAAAGGTGTTTTAGACCTTTCAGACAACATTCAACTTTAAAATTGATGTTATATACCAATGAAACAGACATTATGAGTGGTAAATAAAATTACCATACCTTTACTGTTCAAAATCGGAAAAAATCACATGCGAAAGTTGCTTTGGACATTCCTGCTACAATACAAATTACTATTGATTTTATTTTTAGATTTTTATTTTCCATAAATGGTTTTAATGAGTTGGGCACACGTAAATTAAATCCTGAAAAAATTATAGCAAACTATTGAGGCTAACTATAGTTATATATGACATTTCTTAATTTTTCTGATGTCACAGCAAGAAGGAATTTTCAATAATTTTGGCTGTAAAATAAGTATTTCTCAACCGAATTCCGAATATATATATATATATATGTATTAATGTTTTGTTGAAATTACTCGTGGTATTGCTGAACAACATTTGACTTAGGGTAAGTGTGCACCCTAGAACCTGGGTTAAACCTCAGCGGCCTTTTTTGCCACGGACTGTTCCAAAGCGGCAGCCCTATTGTCAACCCTTTTGTGTTTGTGATGTCTAATTTAGCATTTTCTTCATCTTTAAAGTTGTTCTTTGTTTCTGTGTGTGTTTGTGGTTGACTGTCGTCCTTGAATGCTACTTTTCCTGTCCGGTTTGTATATCCATACTTAAACAAACCCCTCGTACAATAGCTTTTGGTCGGGTTTCTGACTATAATGAGCAGATTTGTTTGTTTCTTTCTTTTTTAGCCGGATGCATAGCAAATCAGGCAGCCTTGTTTATAGTTTTGGCGATTTACGTTTTTCCATCCGTCTACGCGTTTTGGTTAAAGTTCTAGGTTAAAGTTTTTGTTTTTCCTGATTTCTCAAAAACGAATTGTCGGAAAACATTGAAAATTGGCACACATGATTTAACACAATGTTACGAGCCATAACACTGTCATGTATTTTACCTGAACTATCCCCCATTTAACTTAGATTTGTCAGTAACAATGTTGGATGCATAGCAAATCAGGCTTATAATTTAATATAATTTCAGGCTTTTTAATTTAGTCTTTTGGCTGTTACTGCAGGCTTCATAACCGATGCTCCCAACTAAATTCCATTTTGTTTATTTCGCCCTTCGGGCCATAGATACTGGGACCTTACGCCGCTAGACATGGGGGGTGGGGGGAATCTCTATGTCCACCGCCATATGCATGCCATCTTTTGGATGGTTAAAATTATGTACTATTGATTTTATCAATATTGAGTTCTGCTCAACCTGTGGCTAGAGGGCGTGAGCGGTAGCTAGCATATTTCACTACCGTTTATGAACAGTCTCAACCAAACCGAGACTGCAGTATTTTGTATGTGTTGTGTTTGGCCGTTTCCAAAGGTCCATTATCATACTCTTTTGGGACGATATCAATATTTCCGTCCGTCTACGCATTTATGCCTTTAATAATACTTCTCGGTATCTTGATGACATACTCAATATTGATAATCCGTTCTTTGCTCATATGGTTACTAACATTTATCCACCAGAGCTCACGTTGAATAAAGCCAACCGTTCGGATACAATAGCAGCATTTCTCGATCTTCATCTCTCGATTTCAAATGAGAGAGATGATTTCAATTCTAACATCGTTAACTATCCACACCTAGATGGAGATGTACCTCGTTCTACCTCATACGGGGTGTAATTCGATTTGCTAAAGCGTGTAATGATGTTATAGATGTCATCGATCGAAATCAAGTTATTACAAGAAAACGTCTTCAGCAGGGTTTTCGTTATCACAAACTACGTAGATCTTTCTCTAAATTCTACCGCCGCAACTAGGGCCTGCTGCAAAAGTACAACACCGACTTTAAAACACTTCTGCGACTAGGCGTATCACAACCCTTATTTTGAGGAGATGTGGTCTATAAACTTCGAAAGTTAAGGGGTCTGACGGGTTTCCAGACCGCTTTACAAATTTAACCAGGAAGTTCGTCAGAGAAGGATATTACCCTTTGGCGTTTCTGTTATAGTAAATGGTTAAAGTTTTTATTTTTCTTGATTTCTCAAAACCGAATTGTCGGAAAGCAATGAAACTTGGCACACATGTTTTAATACAATGTTCTATGACAAGAACCATAATACTGTCGTGTATTTTACCTGCCTGAACTATCCATTTTAACTTAGATTTTTCAGTTAGAATGTTGATAGCGCAATCCGGCGATCGGACCACTGTTGGTGCTTCACTTGTTTTTTCATGTTTAAAAACGTTTGAGTCTGCCACTCCCCAATATCAATTAAACGTTCCTATATGCCAGTGTTACCATAAATTAGGAGTCAAAGGATGTGCCGGTCATCTGGTTGGGTCTACAGCTAAGGAGTGTTCACTTCAAGTTTGGACACTTTACCTTTCTTCTGCCTTCACTCGATCTATGCTTCTCTCTGTCCTATCTCTGTCCTATAACTTTACTATTTCTTTTTCTACCACTGATAAAAACATTATGGTTTATTAAAATGTAGGTGTAGACAGTATCGGTGCCCCCCTCCCCCACCCACTCCCCCCTACTCCCCCGACACACTCCACTTATATAATTGTTTGATTTAACTACTGAAATGTTCTGAAAATGGACCACCATTTATCAAATGTCAAAGGAAACATAACATTTCTACGTTTTGAAAACATTGTACTTCTCTCAAACATACATCATCATAATGATTAGACAATACTTATGAAACAATTTAACACAGTTTGAAAAAGTATATTCGGGGAAGAAAATAAGCTTAAATCATATGCATGTATATACCTTTTTTCGTAATTATATAATTTTAAAACATTGGTTGGGATCCTTAATGAAGCTGGTTACTGTAGTTCGTAAAGAAAGTATACGCATCACGGTTTATGTATATATCTAACAGATATATTCATCTAGTAAATAGTCTGACCGATTAGTAAGCTCAGTTGTAAAGTATCGGAAAGATAGCCCGAATGGCGGAAGAACGTTGGTTATACTTTATGACGGTTGATGATCCAGCCATTGTTGATCCGGATTGGACCAAGACTAGATAGCATTCCGAGTTTCATTCCATGCCATATCTGTCTGGGGACGAATTTAAATGTGTTTGGGTCGGAGTGGTATGTTACGATTCACAAGACACTTACAGGTAGACCTGCACATACCTCACAATCAGACATGAACTTTGCTCGCCCTATAGGTTTAACCTATTTCATATTAATTTATACGCGTAAAATATGCAAATAAAGCACAGAATTAAAGAAACTGATTGTTTGAATATATTTTGAGACATTCTATCCAAAAAATCATTCGGAAATGCACGAGAATGCCTTTTCTCTTTCTTAGTAATATCGTAAACAACTTACTAGAATATGGCGACGCCAAACAATGCCATTGCGCATTTGTGGAAATAGTCATTCGTCCCGGGTAGTGTTCGCCCGTAAAGGATAAATTCAATTCGTCCCGGGTAATGTTCGCCGGTAAATGATAATTTCACGCAAAATAGTAGTTATCTCAAAATATTTGGAAAAATCAACAAAAAACAATACATTATTTTATCTAAAACTTTGTCAAAAATATATGACAAAACACAATTAAGGTGTTTTTATCAAAACGCTGTCATACATAATCTGTGAAATGTTCTTTATAAAACAACACGACAATATGCACAAAAAATCATTTAATAAGAACATGCAACTATATGAGCAACACGGTTTGGCATAGATAATTCCTACAAAGTTTAATTAAACTCCTCCAAGGGGTTCAGGAGGTGTAGTCCGAACTAAGTTTGTGTATTAAAACCTTTAAAGGACAAGTCTCTGGCAATGTTTGGTAAATATCCAATTAATAATAAGTCCCTATCATGCAAAAGTTAATGACGGAAGACGAATGGACGACAGACAACTTGGCATCCCAGCTCTGCTAGCCAGCTCTGTCGGCCAAGTATAACATGTCTGACCTTTCATCAATACCAACAATAAGTTCAGTAAACGTCAAATACAAAATAAATGTGCTTGAGTGTTTACTCAGCAGAATATTGCACTTTTCAGGAAAACAACAAAGGGCCATGCCACTGGTGTTACTTATATGAATTAGCTGCCTTTCCCACTTGCCCGAGCAATATCAATAAGTTTAGAATATATATAATACAAAGTGAAGTTGCTAGAGTGTTCACATGGCAGAATATGGCCTTTTTTTCTATAAACCGAGAGCCATAGTTCTTGTGGTACCAATCCAATATAGCTATTTTCAAACTTGTTCCAACGCTCATTGATATCAACAATCTGGTAAACATTGGTAAAGATCAAATACAAAACCAATTTGCTAGAGTGTTCATATAGCAGAATGTGTCATGTTTCAATAAATACACCATGTTATATGACCACGTGCAGGGCAATATTAAACGACAAGGACAAGACAAATACACATCGGTAATGCGAGAGTACTCGAGAAATGTAAACAATAATGCGTCGCATTTGAAACTTCCTCGGGTAGTTACCCGGGAGACGAATGAATACAAACAAGCCCTGTAATATTGGAAGCTCGCAGTCAAAGCACAGAGAGCCGCGGAAAAGGACAATTGAGCTGTTTTTGATACCAGTTGATTTTGTTTTTACAATATCGTTTTCTGTCTATAGATCTGTTTTGTGTTTTTAAAACGTGTTTATATTTTAATAACATTTGCAATGTTCGTACGCGACTACATACACCAATCACGTCTCCGTAGATGAACTTTTATAAAAAAAATTGTATTTAATGTTATTATCCATTTATGTATAGCCTTAAACAAAAATTATTATTTTTTTTCTTCAAATAGTAATATAATTAAAATTGCATAAAACAAATTGACATGTCAATTGTATTTTCCTAAACCAAGTTTGAAATGTAAAGTATTAATAATAAGAAATATATATTGACAAGAGAGATTTCAATTTCGACATTGTTAATTATCCCCACTAAGACGTGGATTTTCCGGACAATTTCTCATAAGGTTTATGTATCTGAAATTATCCGCTTTTGCTAGAGCTTGTAGCCGAGTTGAGGACTTTAATATTCGTAACCTTTGGATAACTTAACAGCTACTCAATCAGGCCTACCGTTACCATAACTCATTTGCAAAATATTATTTTCATAACCCTGATCTACTCTTAAAATATAAAAGATTACCAATTTACTGTTTACCGCTATGCTTTCCTCTTTCACTGTGCAGTGACCGGACCTACAGTGGACACTATGATGACGTCTACCTTAATTTAAAAAGTGGCGTTAACATTTGATGTTCGTCTCCAATCGTGACTTATCGTGCTCTTAATGATTTATTCCGTTGTTTTTCTGGTTTCTGCCATGTCAATGAGTACTTGCTTTGCGGCTTTGCGGCTTTGCGGCTTTGCGGATTTCTAGGATTTTGTTTTATATACAAACATACGATATAATTTATAATAATGTTTGAGTTGTAGTTATTTTGCCGCTAAATGCTGCCTTGTTTATGTGGAAGGCATTGTATTTGCCTGTCCTTTTGCATGGTAGTGACAATAGGGTAATAGTGATGTTTGATGCACACTAGAACCTGGTTAGAAAAAAAAGCGGAATATTTGCCATTGACCGTTAAAGGGAATACATATACCCACATTGTCAACCCTTACGAATGTTAACGTCCTCAATTCGACTAGGTTTTAAAAACTTGTCTCAACGTATTAGATTTCCTAGTTTCTTTGCTTTCTAGAAAAACGAATACGTTGAGAAACATATACTTCATAAGATGTTGCTCGGGGAACATCCCCTTCTTGGTGTCAACATTGAAACCAGCTCTCTTGTTATAACATTTGCTTATTATTTCCCCATTTTTAATCTAAAGATGCAAATCGAGAAAAGAAGTGACATTATTAGAAGCAATTAGTACAATGGCTTTGTTGAATGTATTTAGAATAGATAGTCAAACAAGCAGAAAAGTAAGGATTGTCAATGTGCAATACATCATTCACATAGCCTGAGGTGTTAATAAAAGCTTCACTGACATCTGCCTAGGTATCTAGTGAAAGACACCACATGGAATCACTTTCATTGCAATGAAAAAAGAAATCTGCAACTACTCTGGGTGCATACTTTAAAAATCTCAAAAAAATAAAATGTTTGTTGTGGTTTATTACATGGTAGCAATATCGTCTGATGAAACTGTCCCACAAGTAGCATCCTATTAAATGGTGCCAATATCGTAGGATGAAACTATCTCACAAGTAGCATCCTATTAAATGGTAGCAATATAATCTGATGAAACTATCCCACAAGTAGCATCCTATTATAAATGGTAGCAATATCGCCTGATAAAACTGTCCCATAAGTAGCATCCTATTAAATGGTGCCAATATCGTCTGATGAAACTGTCCACCAAGTAGCATCCTAGTTAATGGTGCCAATATCGTCTGATGAAACTATCCCACAAGTAGCATCCTATTAAATGGTAGCAATATCGTCTGATGAAACTGTCCACCAAGTAGCATCCTATTAAATGGTGGCAATATCGTCTGATGAAACTATCCCACAAATAGCATCCTATTAAATGGTAGCAATATCGTCTGATGAAACTGTCCACCAAGTAACATCCTATTAAATGGTGGCAATATCGTCTGATGAAACTATCCCACAAGTAGCATCCTATTAAATGGTGCCAATATCGTCTGATGAAACTATCCCACAAGTAGCATCCTATTAAATGGTGCCAATATCTTCTGATGAAACTATCTCACTAGTAGCATCCTATTAAATGGTGCCAATATCGTCTGATGAAACTGTCCACCAAGTAGCATCCTATTAAATGGTAGCAATATCGTCTGATGAAACTGTCCACCAAGTAGCATCCTATTAAATGGTGGCAATATCGTCTGATGAAACTATCCCACAAGTAGCATCCTATTAAATGGTGCCAATATCGTCTGATGAAACTATCCCACAAGTAGCATCCTATTAAATGGTGCCAATATCTTCTGATGAAACTATCTCACTAGTAGCATCCTATTAAATGGTGCCAATATCGTCTGATGAAACTATCCCACAAGTAGCATCCTACTGAATGGTACCAACATCGTCTGATGAAACTATCCCACAAGTAGCATCCTACTGAATGGTACGAACATCGTCTGATGAATCTGTCCCACAAGTAGCATCCTACTGAATGGTACCAACATCGTCTGATGAAACTGTCTCACAAGTAGCATCCTATTAAATGGTAGCAATATCGTCTGATGAAACTGTCTCACAAGTAGCATCCTACTGAATGGTACCAACATCGTCTGATGAAACTATCCCACAAGTAGCATCCTACTGAATGGTACCAACATCGTCTGATGAATCTATCCCACAAGTAGCATCCTACTGAATGGTACCAACATCGTCTGATGAAACTGTCCCACAAGTAGCATCCTATTAAATGGTGGCAATATCGTCTGATAAAACTATCCCGCAAGTAGCATCCTATTAAATGGTGCCAATATCGTCTGATGAAACTATCCCACAAGTAGCATCCTATTAAATGGTGCCAATATCTTCTGATGAAACTATCCCACTAGTAGCATCCTAATAAATGGTGCCAATATCGTCTGATGAAACTCTCCCACAAGTAGCATCCTATTAAATGGTGCCAATATCTTCTGATGAAACTATCCCACAAGTAGCACCCTATTAAATGGTGCCAATATCGTCTGATGAAACTTTCCCACAAGTAGCATCCTATTAAATGGTGCAAATATCTTCTGATGAAACTATCCCGCAAGTAGCATCCTATTAAATGGTGCCAATATCGTCTGATGAAACTATCCCACAAGTAGCATCCTATTAAATGGTGCCAATATCTTCTGATGAAACTATCCCACAAGTAGCACCCTATTAAATGGTAGCAATATCGTCTGATGAAACTATCCCACAAGTAGTATCCTATTAAATGGTAGCAATATCGTCTGATGAAACTGTCCCACAAGAAGCATCCTATTAAATGTAGCAATATCGTCTGATGAAACTATCCCAAATGAAGGCGCTTTCATCTTATGAGGCCAAAATATAGCATATTTCAGAAAATCAAGGGCCATAACTCCTGTGTAAATGGTCCAATCTGGCTGGTTTTCAAAATGGTAGGAGCTCTCATTGATAGTAACAATCTGGTATAGTTTTGTAAATATCGGATGAAAAATGAAGGCCCTATCGTCTTTACGAGGCAAAATATAGCGTTTTTAACAAAATCAAGGGCCATAACTCCGTTGTTACTCTTTTGATCTGGCTGGTTTTCAAACTTGTCCGAGCTTTTATTTATATTAACAATCTGGTAAAGTTTGGTAAAGATCGGACTAAAAATGAATGTCCTATCCTCTTAACGAGGCAAAACATAGCATTTTAACTAAATCAAGGGCCATAACTCAGCTGTTGCTGGTTCGATCTGGCTGTTTTTCGAACGTGTCCAAGCTTTCATTGATACTGACAATCTGGTAATGCTTGGTAAAGATTGGATGAAAAACGAAGACCCTATCGTCTTAACGAGGCAACATATAGCCTTTTTAACTAAATCAAGGGCCATAACTCCGCTGTTACTGGTTTGATCTAGCTGGTTTTCAAACTAATTCGAGCTTTCATTGATATTAACAAGATGGTAAAGTTTGGTAACGATCGGATGTACAATGAAGGCCCTATCGTCTTAACGAGGCAAAATATATATTTTTTAACTAAATCAAGGGCTATAACTCTGTTGCTGCTGGTCTGATCTGGCTGGTTTTCGAACTTGTCCAAGCTTTTATTAATAATGACAATCTGGTAAAGATTAGTAAAGATCGGATGAAAAATGAAGGCCCTATCGTCTTAACGAGGCAAATTGTAGCATTTTTAACTAAACCAAGGGCCATAACTCCGCAGTTACTGGTCCGATTAGGCTGATTTTTAAACTTGTCCGAGCTTTCAATAATATAAACAATCTGATAATGCTTGTTAAAGATCGGATGAAAAACGAAGGCCCTATCGTCTTAACGAGGCAACATATAGCATTTTTAACTAAGTCAAGGGCCATAACTCCGCTGTTACTGGTTCGATCTGGTTGGTTTCCGAACATGTCCGAGCTTTCATTGATATTAACAATATGTTAAAGTTTGGTAAAGATCAAATGAAAAATGAAGGCCCTATCGTCTTAACGAGGTAAAAGTTAACGGACGGATGATAGACGACGGACGACGGACGACGGACAACAAACCATCCCATAAGCTCTGCTGGCCCATGGCCAGTAGAGCTAAAAAAGCATCAGTATACCTCTTCACGGAAGACATGTCGAAATTAGCCGTAACAAGGCAGCCGGTAAGCGGAGTTTGTGCCATTTCCGTCGCTTTCCCTCGCACCGCTCAGTTGCCAAGATCAACGCTGAGTTGCCCAACCTCCTCTGGTGAAGAAGGGTCATCCAAACGAAAGGCATAGTGCTGCTTGTTAGCCAAGACATCAGGAAGGGCAAAGTACATCTTCAATAATATGGAAATGAAGAGATTAGTACCAGTATTAGGTAATTTACAGTACCTGTACAGAGGAGCTTACATGCGTGCTAATTTATAGCTGGATTTATGTAAACAATATGGCAACGTCTCAACGTCGAGCATCATTCAATTGTGCTAAAGAGTTTAACTTCAATCATAAATGAGCACGATTGTAAAATTATATTAATTACATAACACGCATTCAGCGAGAATAACAACCGTGATGTTACGAAATCACCAAAAGTACGACGCCATTTAGAAATTGTTGAAATCACGTGAGATATTTCATGAAAGTAAATATAAAAGTCGAACAGGAAGTCCAGCTTTCACATATCATAAACCCCAAAACCTGCAAAACGACAAACATGAATGGCAAAGTTAAGAATGAATTAAGGCATATGACGTCACAAACACAAACAGGGAGTAGGGCTACCACCTTGGAACGGCCAGCGGCAAACATGCCACGTTATAAGTTGCACCAATTCCCACACATCCCAATAAAATGGGACAGTGAAAGCAAAGAAAATTCCTGCCATGAACAATTCTCTAACCACATGGCAGCATTAATAGGCTGAACGTTCTGAACGTTCGCACTAACATAATACAGAACTTAAAACATGTACCACCGTGTCTATTGTTTTATAATTAATGTGAGATCATAAATATTAAACATTATATAAATTATTTCAAAATACACCATTGTATAGTCATGTACACGATAATACTATAATTATGTATACCACTTCCAGACCACAAGTGTTGGTATACAGGTATGTTTTGCAGTATCACATGTACATGTGCCTTATAAGCACATGCCTTTCAAAAGTAGACGCGGTGACGTTATGATCCGAACGTGTATTCTAAAGGTATGCGTAATTACTATATACAATAATACGATCACTGGTTCAATTGTAAATGCACCGTTCTGTGAACACAATGTTACGGTGGCATAGAGGTGACATGTGTATGTTTTTATTTATCTCGTGCGCACGAGATACTAAGTCGTGCTCACGAGATAACTAAGTCGTCAGCACGACTTACTAACTCGTGCGCACGAGATACTAAGTCGTGCTCACGAGATACTAAGTCGTGCGCACGAGATAACTAAGTCGTGAGCACGACTTACTAACTCGTGCGCACGAGATACTAAGTCGTGCTCACGAGATACTAAGTCGTGAGCACGAGATACTAAGTCGTGCTCACGAGATAACTAAGTCGTGAGCACGACTTACTTACTCGTGCGCACGAGATACTAAGTCGTGATTACGAGATACTAAGTCGTGCGCACGACTTACTAACTCGTGCGCACGAGATACTAAGTCGTGAGCACGAGATACTAAGTCGTGCTCACGAGATAACTAAGTCGTGAGCACGACTTACTAACTCGTGCGCACGAGATACTAAGTCGTGCTCACGAGATACTAAGTCGTGCTCACGAGATAACTAAGTCGTGAGCACGACTTACTTACTCGTGCGCACGAGATACTAAGTCGTGCTTACGAGATACTAAGTCGTGCGCACGACTTACTAACTCGTGCGCACGAGATACTAAGTCGTGCTCACGAGATACTAAGTCGTGAGCACGAGATACTAAGTCGTGCTCACGAGATAACTAAGTCGTGAGCACGACTTACTAACTCGTGCCCACGAGATACTAAGCTAGTTAAGTCCAGAGTTTTTTTATTAATTGGTTTACGGGAGATTTTGATAAAAATGAGATAAAATTTTGATAAACTTTATTTTTAAAACATTATCGACAGCAAATGAGGGGGAAAAAATAAAAAATAAAAATCGCGATTTTAAATTTTATTTTTATTTGGTTTTTCAAAATTTAGGAGCAGCGTTCCCGTAAACAAATTAATAAAAAAACTCTGGCCTAACTGTATAAGCCACAGTATGCACAACCTGGTGTTTTCATTCAGTTTTTCATTTGGCGAATTCGACTGGGACTTTTTGTTGAGCACGACAGCTTCGTTGAGCATATTTTTTGTTCGACTTGTAGTATGACGTCAAACCGTTGAGTGCGAAACTCAACGCTGGTGGACCTCTGAAAAGTAAGTTGCTCAACAGAATGTCGCAAGTCGAATACGCCTAATAGGCATAGAAATAATTGATCCAAAAGGCATTTCTTATGCAAGAATCTGAATACAAATGAGCTGCATCTTGCGAAAAGGGGTCTTCATGCATCTGCGTAGTGTTGTCCTGGATCAGCATGTGCAGTCCACACAGGCTAATCCGGGACGACACTTTACGCAGAGGCGCTAATATCCTTTTTACCAAGATGCGGTTCAATTATATGACATGAACATTCACCCAGTTTGATCTGAATCTACAGTGTGTGTTAATCACGTATCAAACCTTCCGAGAAGCTACTGGCTACTGTGTAGATACAGATCAGACTGAATGAACGTGTAGGCTGTTGGTGATTTTCTGTTTCTAGAAGGTCTCTCTAAGTATATATATATATACTGGAAGCGGAAAGTGTCGTACCGAATTAGCCTGTGCGGACTGCAAAGGCTGATTAGGGACGACACTCTACGCAAAGGCATTTATACACCTTTTCGCAAGATGCAGCTCAAATGTACTTTTATTGTTAGTGATTATTGTCGCTATTTTTATGCCCCCGTATCGATGGATCGGGGGCATATTGTTTTTGGTCCGTCTGCGCTGTATCTGCGTGTCTGCATGTCTGTCCTGAACTTTAACATTGCCTGTAACCTTTGATCCATTCAGCTACAGGCTTCACATTTGGTATACATATTCTATTAGTCAATGGCGTTCACATGGCATCATGCTAAAAGACCTTGACCTTCACCATGACCTTGAAAATGACATTGAAATCTTCATTTTGATAAATCATTGTAACTTCTGATCCATTTAACCTACATACGCCATAATTCATATACATATTCTACTAGTCAATGACTTTCACATGGCATCATGCAAAATGACATTGACCTTCACCTTGACCTTGAAAACGACATTGAACTTCGTGTGGTTAAAGCTGAAATCGGGGACATAGTGTTTCAAAAACACATTTTGTTGTTTGTTGAAATGTAAAAAAGCTAGACAGAACTAGTCATTTTAATCATCTGCTTATTTGTTAAGTTCCATAGATCTAGATGTTAAATTATTTTCTCCAATTTTAAAATAAAATACACTAGACAAATGTAAAAGATGTTGATACCCTTTAATTACTCATCTAAACCCTTTCCCTCGTTAAAAGCATCTCCTAATTCTCTGCAATAGACATATTTTAAACCATTCTGGGAAAAGGAAAACTTGTTAACCCTTTCCTATACAGACGACTTTTGACGCGTCTGCAGCTGATGCCTTTAAACACATTGTGGGAAAAGGAGAAATTGCTCATAACGAGCAATTTCTCCCTTTCCCACAATGTTTTCTACTCTGTCAGAAATTTTAACTCTCATTTGTTCCAGTATTGATTTATGAAGAATGAAGAAATTCGGTTCCTTTTACGCGACCAGCATGATATAAACATATCACTCAGACATGTACATAGAGTGTTACGCGGATTGATGTTGCGACGAAGAATCTATAGTGACTCTCGTACTGTGGTTGACTTTATTAGCAACGAACTTGAACATTCTGGACCGCTCCATGGATACCGAGTCATGCGTCAACGATGCAAAGCCAATGGTTTACGGGTACGGGTCAACGATGTTGCTACCATCCTTCGTATATGCGACCCTCGGGGTAAGTTCAACCTGACAAAGTAAAGCAAACACACCTGTCCTTACAAAACGTATACTGAAATTCATATTAGCTTCTGATACGAGTATGTACTTACATTACCCACAAGAATGCCTTTGATTACTTCATACAGTGGTAGTGGTGGTAGTTGTAGTGGTAGTAGTAGTAGTGGTGGTTTTTACGGTGGCCGGTTCGTTCAGGTGAGTATCCGGAGAACGTATACATGTCATTTGAAATCAAACAAAAAGTGTATATTTTTATGTCCCCAAAAATTTGGGGGCATATAGATTTGTTCTTGTCTGTCCGTACGTCCGTACGTCCGTCCGTCCGTACGTACGTTCGTCCGTCCGTCCGTCCTTACGTCCCGAAAATGTTGTGTCGCGCGCTGCACCTTTATTATTCGACCTAGAGTCACCAAAATTCGCACAAATGTTTATTGGGATGAGTTGTTGTGCACCTGGGTTTTAATTTGTATATGGCACAAGTAAGAGCAGAGTTATGGCCCTTGACATAGTCAAAATTAAGGCATTTTATATGGCCAATTTGTGGCACGCGCTGCTCCTTTACTAATTGGCATACAGTCACCAAACTTCACGTAATTGTTTATTTGGATGAGTTGTTGTGCACCTGGGTTTTAATTTTTATATCGCACCAGTAACACCAGAGTTATGGCCCTTGACATAGTCAAATTTCTCTGTTTCTGACAAGGCGGTATTGGGGGCATCGGTGTCTAGTTATTCTAAGATCCATGATTTTATTTTTATTTTTATAACAGGGATACAAAAATCTAGTGTAGGAATTTTTTTTCAAAATGTATATCCAGAAACCTAAATGTTCTAATTTTCTCATAGTAATTGGATTGATATTATTTATTAACAGGTGTGGAAGCGCGGACTGCTAGAAGATTTCAACGACGGAATTATTTTGCAGCTGGACCAAACTTTATTTGGCATCTCGACGGATACGACACACTGAAACCTTGCGGACTGTGCATACATGGATGTATCTGTGGGTTTTCTAGGAAAGTTATATGGCTAAATGTATACCATACAAACAACAATCCAACAATTGTCGCTGGGTATTTGCTGGAAGTGTTAAATGAGTACGGTGGCACTCCTAGGATAATTCGAGGGGATTTTGGAACAGAGAATGTAGTAGTGAGAGAAATACAAAGGCATTTGAGGGCTGATGAAAACGCTTACATCTCATGCTCAAGCACACTTAATCAGCGGATTGAGAGCTGGTGGGGCTACCTTTGACGCCAACATATGCAATATTAGATGGACACATTCAAAACCCTCCAAAATGCAGGAGACTTTTCAGGGAGGGACTCAGACAAGTGCCTTGTGCAATTTTGCTTCATGGCTTTACTACAAGTAAATATAATCTTTTCAATTCTAGAATGTATTTTATGGCCGCGTGTATAAGAAGTAAGAAAACTACACTGTTCAATAAGCATTTGTCATGTTTCTGGTTCTATTTAAAATGCTTTTATAATAATTTGATTTTTCATAATCAATTCAAATGTTTCATTTACTATTTTCTATTTAACAACTGTACAAACAATACCAATTCAGGCAAGTTCGCCTGAACCAATATTTTTTTACGGTAATCCATCCATCATTGGCCCCATGTGTTATCGTGTTATTTCGGAAGACGTTCGTTAGTCGCGGAAATTCACCAAGTAAGCAATACGACATCGTCTCCATGACGTTCGGCTTGAGTCGTGGATGTCCGTGGCATACGGACGTCTTCCGATGTAAGGCGGGAAAACACGATATAATGATGGATGGATTATCCTCAATGAAAAAGGGACAGTTTCAAACGTTTAACTTAAATGTTGAGTAGATATCTGACAAACACTATATTAATTATCACAGTCCATCTAATAAAAGCAGATTCGTGAATAAGCGTAAAATATGGTTTAATTGATAGACGTGAAAAGTGCGAACCATCAAACACCACAACGTCATATGTAGGCCGTAAAAACGTTTGTTTCAATTTTGCGTCTCTCATGCTCATTTTCTCACATATTCTGTGCATGAAATGATGCGTGCGTGCGGATGTGTGTGAGCGTGTGTTTGTTAGTTTGCTCATAACCTGGATACCTTTTAAATTATGGTCAATATATTTGTTTGTTTGTTTGGATTTGACGCCGTTTTCAACACTGTTTAGGTCATATGGCGGTCAGACAACCTAGCCAGTGTTCCTGTGTTTACCAGTACTAGCTACTCTCTAGCGACAATGATCAATATATATGTTCTCTTCCAATACAAACGCGCTAAAATATTTAAGAACACTTTTCTCCCAAACTCTCGTCTCGCGGTCCATGTGTATTATTATGTAGCACTTTGTTTCAGACCGAGCTTTCATTGGCAGCAACAATGTGGAACAACCATTCAATCATAAGGTCAAGAAACCAGCACGTTCCATTTGGTCAACCAAACAGGATGTACAGTTTTCCTAGACTATGGAACACTACAGACTATTTGTAGCCTGTATCAAGGGATGACATAGATGCTTGTTGTGGTCGAGTCCAGTTTCGTTCGACAGTATGCTGCGCACCTGATATGTATAACGTGTGTATAGACGTTATGGCGGAAGACAGCCTTCCACCAAACACTGTTGATGAAGCTGTTAGGCTATTTCAACATTTGAGGAGACGCATACATGTCATTCACATATAAATGAATCATAAATATGTGGGAAAATAAAATGTCATTAAAAAATGACGACTTTTGATAATAGCGTGACAAAAGAAGAAATTGCTCATAATGAGCAATTTCTCCTTTTGTCACAATGTTTTCATCTTTAATTAAATATTAAAACAGTTATTCATAGTGTTTTTTGTTATTTTACGTAGATGTTTTCAAAGTCGTCTGCTGCAGATTTCTTGTATTATGGAAAGGGTTAAATGTGAGTTTTGCCTTGTGTTTCAGACTCCTGGTAGAGACTCACAACAAAGTGGTGGGATTGATGTGAACAGAGATCAAAACACTGGAAATAAGAAGTGTTGTTAATTAGGAGTCCATTTTAACCAACTCTAATTAACCGTTCATCGATGTAGTTTTTTCTGTCCGCTTCTTATGATTGTGTGAGCATAACGCGAGGCCACCTTGTGGAGAGTTGTTCTAAACCAATCCCAGGGCTCCAGATAAAGGGGGTCAAATGTTATTGTTTCGCTATAAAATATCCCATAATTCTCATCATTCAAATCCTGTGTTGTGGGTACCCATTAGAATCGTCTCGTCGAGACGATTCTAATGAGTACCAACAACATAGGGTTTGGATGAGTAATAAAGAATATCCCATAATTCTCATCATTCAAATCCTATGTTGTGGGTACTCATTAATGAGTACCAACAACATAGGGTTTGGATGAGTAATAAAGAATATACCATGAGAAAAATCTGGAGCTCTGCTTGAATCCTCTAGTCTGCTATCAGCTTTCAGCTTGTTATAACTAAGTGTTGATATGGAAACAGAGCTGGTGTTATAGAGACTACCAAACAACATATTTATCTCTGTTTAGGGCACACTTTGAAAAATTGACTTGAATTGCGTCAAGCAAAATGGGGTCTTAATGCATCTGCGTAAAGTGTCGTCCCGGATCAGTCTGTGCAGTCCACACAGGCTAGTCCGGGACGGCTCTTTCCGCTTCCAATGGATTTACACTTGGAGTAAAGCTTCTTGAAACAGAAATTCACTCAAAAGCGGAAAGTGTTGTATACTAAAGCTACTTTCCACAATGCCAAAAGATTTCTGTTTCATGGACTACCCTATATGTCAATACCCCGGAGTCAGTAAGCGTGAGTCTGAATCATCTTGTATGTTCTGTGATGCCCATACAGGCTGATCCAGGTTGATACTTTACGCTGATGCCGTATTGTTGTTTTCAACTTATGAAATAAATCTAGTTACTGTTTTGTATATGAAGCTAGGTTATAATTTAGCCATTACCACATATCCATTTTTTATGCCTCTGCAGCGGAAAACTCTTTAAAACACTTTAAAATATTGTGAGACAAAAAACATTTGTATGTTATGAGCAACGACTCCATTAACCACAAGGTTTTCAAAACCATCCAAACATGCAGATTTTCTTAACATGAGTCTTTACTCTTTCCCAGATGCAAACAAAAATTTAACATGTCTGCAGTAGATGACTTTATTAAACATGGGGAAAGGAGAATTTGCTTGTAACAAGCAATTTCTCCATTTCCCACCTTGTTTTATAATCATTAACCTTTCTTACAATTGAAATTTTGTTTGTTCGGATTTCATAATCTTTTCTTGTGATGTTTCAATTTTGAAGACCCTGTAAATGACATATCAAGGAATGTGTTAACCCTTTACTCCATGAATACGCATTTTAACGCATCTGCAGCAGACGAGCAATTTCTCCTTTTGTCACAATGTTTTCTACTCTATCTCAAAATGAAACTGTCATTTGGCGTAATTTACTATTATCGTCTGCTGATGCTTTCAATTTGCACCCGTTACAAAATTCCGTATGGGGTAATGGGTTAAATTATGTGGTAATGGGTTAAATTATGTGGTAATGGGTTAAGTCTTCCTTCACTGTTGTCTATCAGCCTGTCCACTGCCTGCAAGAAACACAGATGTACTTGGAATATGCTTTTGCTCTTGCATATTGTAAAGGTGTGGAAGATTTGGGAAAGAGAAGCAAATGCTAGTTAAAATGAGTTGCTTCTTTTCCCACAAAATCATTCAAACTTGTTGTCTGTTTTCAGAGGAAAGATTTGGGCCAGTACTGAGTCTTGGAATATTGTCGATTAACTTAAGTCACCACTTTCTTAACCATTTCCCTGACATGTCATGTATAGCCTCTTTCAAATTGAAAGTCTCTCATGAAAAAAGTAGAAAATCTGGATAAATGAAAGTATAATAGTAGAATATTGAATAGAAAACATAGTGTGAACAGGAGAAATTGCTTTTTATAAGCAATTTCCCATTTTCCCACACTGTTTTCAGAAGTCGTTTGATACAGACATGTCAAACGTTGCCTGTATCTGGGAAATGGTTAATTTGTTTATTTAACATGGTTAGCTTACAAGCTTTTGTGAATTGTTAAAACTGCTATATTGTCTAAATCCATGATTAATCTTAACCTCGCAACCGTATTCTCTGTGGCCGAGACTTCTTACAAGGCTGCCATTTTCCTCCCCCCTCACAATAACTGAGAATGGGAGCAGTTGGCTTTGTTGGAGAGCTCAGGGTTTTGGGGATCGTATTATGAATGATGCTGTAGTGCCCAGGTCACCCTTTCCATGAGCAGCAGACAATTTTTGAAAACATTCTGAGCAATTTCTTCTTTTGTCACAATGTTTTCAACTTTATTTAAATAATTATAAATATATTCAACTTTGTCTACATGTTTTCGAAGTCGTCTACTGCAGATTTCTTGCATGTTGGAAACGGTTTCTTCTACAGCAGATGTCTTGGAAACATTGTGGGAAAAGGATAAATTGTTTCCAACGATGTTTTTGATTCAGTCTCACAGTTCAACTTTCACGTGTCTTTTTTGTCTGGTTCTTCCATTCTTCTCTGGAGAATATAAACCTTATACCACCATTTCATATAAGCTTCTTTGGAAACGCCGTGAGATCAGGCCCAGAGGTTATAAAACGTGTGTGAGGGTCCTCTGTGGCTGAGTGGTTAAGGCATTGGATTAGCACTCGGGCATCCAGAGTTTGAGTCCTGCTTGCGCTGCTTGTGTCATGGGCAAGAGCACAGAGATTGTTACTGAGCATGCAGAATAAACTGTTTTATGACTACAAGATCAGCTCAAGTTGTTTGTAGAAAGCAATGTCTGCCTTGCAATCATGCTTTTTTCTGAAATCAAGTATGATGATCATTTTTGCTCCATCCAAGATTTCCTTGTATATATTATATAATCCCTTTAATACAAAAGATGAATTATTTTCCCAATGAAATAGTGAATTTTTGTCGAGCCCGCTTGCTTTTAAAGTATTTTCTATTAACTGTTTGCAACTTCTGGACTGCCAAAATGAAACATTTGATAGAAAAGACTTGACATTCTTAATAAATACTTTAGAGGGAAGAAAGCATAGTGGTAAAACTAGAAATTGTTCAATATTAACCCTTTTCCTGATATGCCATTTTTAGACTCTTCCAAATTGAAAATGTCTGAAGAAAATAAATCAATACTGGAACAAATGAGAGTTAAATTTCTGACAGAGTAGAAAACATTGTGGGAAAGGGAGAAATTGCTCGTTATGAGCAATTTCTCCTTTTCCCACAATATGTTTAAAAGGCATCTGCTGCAGACGGTTCAAAAGTCGTCTGTATAGGAAAGGGTTAACAAGTTTTCCTTTTCCCAGAATGGTTTAAAATATGTCTATTGCAGAGAAGAAGAAGATGCTTTTAATGAGGGAAAGGGTTTAGATGAGTAATTAAAGGGTATCAACATCTTTAACATTTGTCTAGTGTATTTTATTTTAAAATTTGGAGGAAATAATTTAACATCTAGATCTATGGAACTTAACAAATAAGCAGATGATTAAAATGACTAGTTCTGTCTAGCTTTTTTACATTTCAACAAACAGCAAAATGTGTTTTTGAAACACTATGTCCCCGATTTCAGCTTTAACCACACGAAGTTCAATGTCATTTTCAAGGTCAAGGTGAAGGTCAATGTCATTTTGCATGATGCCATGAATAGTAGAATATGTATATGAATTATGGCGTATGTAGGTTAAATGGATCAGAACTTACAATGATTTATCAAAATGAAGATTTCAATGTCATTTTCAAGGTCATGGTGAAGGTCAAGGTCTTTTAGCATGCTGCCATGTAAACGCCATTGACTAATAGAATATGTATACCAAATGTGAAGCCTGTAGCTGAATGGATCAAAGGTTGCAGGCAATGTTAAAGTTCAGGACAGACATGCAGACACGCAGATACAGCGCAGATGGACCAACAACAATATGCCCCCGATCTATCGATACGGGGGCATAAAAATAGCGACACTCAATAACAATACAAGTACATTTGAGCTGCATCTTGCGAAAAGGTGTATAAATGCCTTTGCGTAGAGTGTCGTCCCTGATCAGCCTGTGCAGTCCGCACAGGCTAATTTGGTACGACACTTTCCGCTTCCAGAATATATATATATACTTAGAGTAGACCTTCTAGAAACAGAAAATCACCAATCATTCAGTCTGATCTGAATCTACACAGTAGCCAGTAGCTTCTCGGAAGGTTTGATACGTGATTAACCCACACTGTAGATTCAGATCAAACTGCGTGAATGTTCATGTCATATAATTGAACCGCATCTTGGTAAAAAGGGTATTAGCGCCTCTGCGTAAAGTGTCGTCCCGGATTAGCCTGTGTGGACTGCACATGCTGATCCAGGACAACACTACGCAGATACATGAAGACCCCTTTTCGCAAGATGCAGCTCATTTGTATTCAGATTCTTGCATAAGAAATGCCTTTTGGATCAATTATTTCTATGCCTATTAGGCGTATTCGACTTGCGACTTTCTGTTGAGCAACTTACTTTTCAGAGGTCCACCAGCGTTGAGTTTCGTACTCAACGGTGTGACGTCATACTACAAGTCGAACAAAAAATATGCTCAACGAAGCTGTCGTGCTCAACAAAAAGTCCCAGTCGAATTCGCCAAATGAAAAACTGAATGAAAACACCACGTTGTGCATACTGTGGCTTATACAGTTAGGCCAGAGTTTTTTTTATTAATTTGTTTACGGGAACGCTGCTCCTAAATTTTGAAAACCCAAATAAAAATAAAATTTGAAATCGCGATTTTTATTTTTTATTTCCCCCCCCCCCCCTTATTTGCTGTCGATAATGTTTTAAAAATAAAGTTTATCAAATTTTTATCTCATTTTTATCAAAATCTCCCGTAAACCAATTAATAAAAAAACTCTGGACTTAACTAGCAATACATTTGCATAATAATCTGCCATAATATTCTAATGGTGATCGAAGTTTAAGTATTGAGGTTAAAAGTAATTGAAACAAAAAGACACATTTACAAAATGTTATGTCTGCAACCTAAGAACCCCCCCCCCCCCCCCCCCCCACTTTGTTTCCAAGATGAATGTACTATAGCTAGCAATGGTTTAGACAGTGTAAATTTGTATAGAGAAACTAATGAAAATTATTTCATAACAGATGCACACAGATGTTCCAGAAAAAGACTAGTGAATGTATTAATGGCACAAAGCTACTGGCCCTGAATCGCTCACCTGAATCCATGTTCTGATTTCATTAAAAGTACTATTTTAGCTGTAGTGGCCATCTTGTTCAGCAAAGCTGAACAGTTTGAGTAGTTTTTGACCCCAGGGCCATAATTTGAGTAATCTTGGTAGAGGTACTCTAGGATATGCTAAAAACCAAATATCTGGGCCTTACAGTTTGGGACAAGAAGATTTTTAAGTTTTCCCTATATAACTCCATGCAAAACATGTGACCCCGGGGCCGGGTCATTTTTGACCCCAGGGCCAAAATTTGAACAATCTTTGTAGAGGTCCACTTGGTAATGCTACATACCAAATATCAAAACTCTGGGCCTTATGGTTTGGGACAAGAAGATTTTTTAAGTTTTCCCTATATAACCTCCATGTAAAACATGTGACCCCCGGGGCGGGGCCATTTTTGACCCCAGGGCCATAATTTGAACAATCTTTGTAGAGGTCCACTAGGTGATGCTACATACCAAATATCAAAACTCTGGGCCTTACGGTTTGGGACAAGAAGATTTTTTAAGTTTTCCCTATATAACTCAATGTAAAACATGTGACCCCCGGGGCAGGGCCATTTTTGACCCCAGGGCCATAACTTGAACAATATTTGTAGAGGTCCACTAGGTGATGCTATATACTAAATATCAAAACTCTGGGCCTTACGGTTTGAGACAAGAAGATTTTTAAAGTTTTCCATACATGTATATAGTACAACATCCATGTGTGTAAAGTGTATTCTGATTGGCTAATTATTTCGTGCGCACGACTTAGTAACTCGTGCTCACGACTTAGTATCTCGTGAGCACGACTTAGTATCTCGTGCGCACGAGTTAGTAAGTCGTGCTCACGACTTAGTTATCTCGTGCGCACGACTTAGTATCTCGTGAGCACGACTTAGTATCTCGTGAGCACGACTTAGTTTCTCGTGCGCACGAGTTAGTAAGTCGTGCTCACGACTTAGTTATCTCGTGCGCACGACTTAGTATCTCGTGAGCACGACTTAGTATCTCGTGCGCACGAGTTAGTAAGTCGTGCTCACGACTTAGTTATCTCGTGCGCACGACTTAGTATCTCGTGAGCACGACTTAGTATCTCGTGCGCACGAGTTAGTAAGTCGTGCTCACGACTTAGTTATCTCGTGCGCACGACTTAGTATCTCGTGAGCACGACTTAGTATCTCGTGAGCACGACTTAGTATCTCGTGCGCACGAGTTAGTAAGTCGTGCTCACGACTTAGTTATCTCGTGCTCACGACTTAGTTATCTCGTGCGCACGACTTAGTATCTCGTGAGCACGACTTAGTATCTCGTGCGCACGAGTTAGTAAGTCGTGCTCACGACTTAGTTATCTCGTGCGCACGACTTAGTATCTCGTGAGCACGACTTAGTATCGCGTGCGCACGAGATAAATAAAAACATACACATGTCACCTCTATGTCACCGTACAATGTTGCAATAAACGAGTAGGTTATTATATATTGAATTGAATTGAATTGAATTCGATTTTATAGTCGCACCAACAGTTAAGATCATATGGCGACTTTCCAGCTTCCACTGGTGGAGGAAGACACCAGGTGCCCCTTTGGGCAATATTTATGCATGAGCGGGCACCTGGTAGAAATGCCGACGTTCCGCAAGCCAGCTGGATAGCTTCCTCACATAAATATTCCTAGGTTATTATATATTACCTGATTATTATATATATTATATATATTATATATTTCTTATGTTTTAGAAATGTTTATCAACGAATATACCTTGACGCAAATTGTAGTTATGTGCAGCCATTCAACCAAGCCCCACACTGGGCGACCAACGTCTTACCAACTGTAGGATTACCATACAAAATAGGAAGATTGAAATGTTTTATGTTCTTCAAGATCCATCTGTATTTATGCAGCATTTACATGGCTCACCATGCTAGCAGAGCCGCACCGAAATTATTCTGAAGAACCTCTGCTGCGAAATCCAAATCTCCTAAAATTTTGATTTTTTTTTGAAAACTACAGTAGTTCAGGTGTGATACAACCAAACAGATGAAGACAGAATTTATGGAATAATGAATAATAATTAAACAAACTACATTATGTTAGTTTAGAAATGTGCCTTATCAAACACAACGAAATAACTCGAAACTCGATCTATAATTGATAAATGCTTGAAATCACCACCCAGACACTTGGACATTGTGAGTGCTTCCGTCTTGCTAACACTGTAAACATTATGAGACATGTTTCACCCAAGATCACAGGGTAGTTTGTTACTGTTTTATAAGACCCTGAAGACATTGATACCCGCGATATTGGCTTATATTTAAACTAAAAGGCATTATATTTTTCCTCGATTCAATCTTCACTGTTATAGTCTCCTTTAATGCTAGCATTTAAAATTGGCATGTGCAATGTTCATCCTTTGTAAAATTGTTTTGTTATACGGTACCTTGATGGGAGCAAAATAAAAATATAATATACATAAAAAACGGGCAAGAGAAACTGATTGTGTGTCCTTACTACAAAATGTAATACGAAGTGTCTCAAGCGAAAACAATACTGAACTGTTATAAGTAACCCTAGGAGGGTTTAAACGTATATCATCACCTTGTTCGACATCTAATTGACATTTGTATTGTAAATTATCTTTCATTATATACTACAAAAAGACAGTTCACGATATTTAGCATAGGCATGAACAACAATGCTTAATTTAGTTTTTACTCCTCATTAAAACACCATGTGTCATTGTGGATGTAGTGTTGTTTACCAGTACATATATTTTGATTGTAATCATTGAGCCTCATTAACACAAGCTTTATTAAACCATTCAGCAATTTAACAGTTCATTAACAGTTGATGAAAGGCTGCATAATGATTGGCGGCAGGCGGGAGGTCATAAATAACACACGTGTTAATGAACCATATTGGACAGTTCTCCTGACCGTTTATTCTCTCTCTGCTGGGCCAATAACACCCTGTACTGGAATGATATGTGGGTGTGTCATATGCTCAATATACATAAGAAGATGCACTATTAGACATTTTTATTAATTACAGGCAGACATGTTAATATATTACTAGTTATCTTGTAAACATTCATCTTTCATACTACTATATACTAATTGACGTCAGTATATTATTTTTTTCATAACACGAATAAGAAAAAACTAAACATTTATGAATTTATTCTCATATGAGACTTATATGAAACATATCATATAATAGGTATCATATGATACTCATATGTGGCTCCTTTTGTAATAAAATCATATGATTCTCATATGAGAATGAAATCATATGTTATCATGTATGGCAAAATTGCCAAGGTAAGCAGTACATATCTAGTAATAACTCTTGCTTTTATCAAATATCTAAAGTGCCCTCGGGAATTATATCTCGTTATTCGAAACAAAATATTACTTTAATTGGTGGAGGGACTATACCACCACCCCACCCACCCTACACACACTCAGATGCATGTTTAGATGTTCTTACTGCTTTTCAAGAATGCGTATTAAAAATGTCAGCGTTGAATTTAAAGTTATATACATAATTAATACATGTATAAAGGAAGCAATGTCAATGAATTTAATTGCGGTGGTAACCGTTTAAGATCCACCACACATTGTTTGAGCGCGCCTCGGCGAGTTCTCGTAAATATACCAATATACTGGCGTCAGTTAGAATTAGTATATTAGTTTATATCTGAAAGAGGAATATTTACAAGATAAATATTCATCTAACATGTCTGCCGGTAATTAATAGAGGTGTCTAGAAAATTATAAATTATAATACCCTAGTGGGAAACAATAATTAACAATCACCTCAAGACATGAAATGACATCGTTGCATATAAAATGTGTGTATGTGTAGCTTTAAAGTCATGTTTTATAAAACATTATTGCGAAGAAATATAATATATAGATTATATTATTATATATGGGAATGAAATCATATGTTATCATATATGGCAAAATTGCCAGTGTAAGCAGCACATATCTAGTAATAACTGTTGTTTTTATCAGATATCTAAACTGCCCTCCGGAATTGTATATTTCTCGTAAGTCGAAACAAATGTTGATTAACCTCTATGTTTATTCACAGACAATGGAGTTGGTTCGACTTGGCTTGTTTGCAACTTTTTCTATAGTATGTATTACATATCATATATACATGTATATGATGTCTACTAACCTGCAAAGGTCGCAGGTCAATAGGCGTTAAGATACGATGAAACAAATCTTCCCTGGGCAAATTCGAACCTGGCCAGTTTACCACCCAAACCATTTCGAGCGTAGATGGAGCGATCTGTGAAATATGCATAGAAAGTGAGTGTCACAGATAATAATTTCACAAGTTAACGGTATTCAGCTCTTTTATATAAAAGCAAGGTTTAATTTGTTTTTTTGAACGCGTTAAGTAAAAACTTTACATCTGGTCGCGTGTTGGCACATCGTCAATACTATAGGTGCTATTTTGGCATTCGGGTGCAACAATATTAAAATCAATTTGTGTTGACTCATAATTGCTTTTATCCATGACAACGTTCTTTGTTGAGTCTGCGTGTTTTTGTTTGACTGCCTTCTGTTTAAGCTACTTTTTCTGTTCGACTTTTATACCTACTGTTATATAAATGCCAGTGCAAATGCGGGGTTTGCGATTAAAATATGAATCTTACATTTTCATTATTTATAAATTTTCACATGTGATTCATAAACATTTATATTTTTACTGCTTGTTTATTTATATTACATAACAATAATAATAACATGAATACGCACGGATAAATTATTTTTAAAATATCTAAACATTCTAACCAGAGATCCTGACAGCAAGACTATCACTTGATCCTCGTTTAAGAACACGTTGGTTCCATGCTGACCTGCCGTTCTGAGAAGAACTTTCTCACAAACCTCTCCGGTGGCCTCGGCATGTTGCCTTAAAGCTCTATCCAGTTTGTTTCTGATAAAAAATAACTCCCTTCCTTTAAAATAGCAAGAAAGAACCCCTCCCCCGAAACTTGCATTTAGGGCCGTCTCCAGGCTGCAACCATTAGCCGTATCCCTTTCTCGAAAGTGTGCCCTCCTGTAATTCGTATTGAAGTTACTTTTTACTGTATTCATTCGTGCACGACGGAATACGCTTATAATTATATGTTTCTCAATTAAATACATAATACTTAATTCGTTTTTGTTTCAGACCGTTGAACTTCAATAATAACTGTTACCTTTTTATCTGAAATAATACTCGTATGTTGAGTAGTGAAAGGTTCATTTTAACACGGAAATTACTCTCAGCAATGTGTTTAAAAACGGAAGTTTATTTATTTCGGTGTGTTAGTGATTTTGAACTGCGTTCAAAACAGTATACATGCCAATACAATTCGAATCATGTTTTTATATTTAAATCATGTCCCCGTTGTTATAGTATCTTCAACAATAAGGAACCCTAGGATAATTATAAAAAAGGTGCAATAGGGAACTACTGTCAGTGTATTTTCAGATCATTGAAAAGCCATTTTTCTATTGAGAGGTGACACTGGATGCGTGCGCATTAGCTCCACCTCCTGCAAAAGTGATGTTTATTCGAAATTAGATGCTACAAGCAAACAATGAATACATTATGTCATTACTTACCCTCTCAAGCCGTAAAAGTGATGTTTATTCGAAATTAGATGCTACAAGCAAACAATGAATACATTATGTCATGACTTACCCTCTCAAGCCGTCATATGCTGGTGTGACCTCCACTATATAACCCGAATCCTGTGTTATTCTATGAATAGCATCAGGTCGCGAGCAAAGTTAACAATCCCTTCTGGAATCACTTACTTTGCACGTGACCTGATGTTATTCAGTGCCATGAATGTTAAAAAATAAAATGTATTCCTTAAATACATTGGATTGAGAAATAATGTAGTGGTTTAGTGGTAAATGTATATTCTGATGAAGGTCTTTGGTCGAAGCTAATAAACTGATTAAACACATAGAAATGTTTGTTGTACAGATCCCTATGGGTCACACAAATAGAAGCAAACCCTTTTGTAGGCCTCAGATTTATTGAGATAAGGCCAAACAAATAGGTGTGTTTCCCCTCGGCCGACCGACCCTAAACTTTTTAAAGCAAAATCAACAACATCCCTACCCACCTACCCTATTTTATTTAGAGCTGCCAGGGGAAACACACCTGCGTTTGATGGTTTTGCAAGAGAAATAAAGTATAAAAATTAACTGGTTACAAATCTCAATAAATTATCCTAGGAGATCAATACGGCGTATGAATATATTGTTGGACATTTTATGCAAGATCACGTGATGATGATTGATCTATTTATAGACCGCACAGCAAAACGATGGAACAATAGATGAAATAGCTACATAAACAATATATAACTTAAACAATGTATCGAAGAAAGTATTTGAAATTTCTGAATGACATTACCTTATTTGTATACGCACTAGAAAAGAAGAAACACCTGTTAAAACATGGGTCTTCTTTTTCAGGCAATGCGTCGATTCATGAGTGAGGCTGTAGTTAAGATTCGTGTAAAAACATGGTTACTAAAGCTTGGTAAACAAGTTTGTTTTTTTGAGTTTCTGTCAGGAAACCCGTTTAATTCCCCGTCATAGGTGTGTGGGGGTTGGGGAGCCATACCCAAGTCACACCGTACAATAAACATGTATTCAATATATACATACACAATTAAGAATATTAACATGTAGAACTAATATTACGGCGCTATTTAATGTTTACATTGCTTGATTAAATCATAATGCAAGTGGTAAGTTAACAACTCAGATTTATTTTATCATGCTCGTGTTCATACCATCCTCTCTCTGTAACCAGGATAACATAAGCACATAGATATATACATATATATTCTTTATGTAACTCAATGTAACTAAGGGATAACTGGATTGTAACTTATGTACCGAGCAACTGTTTTCATGTTTCACTTTTAAAACTTATTTTTATAACAAAACTAACCATTGTAACCACGTTTTGAAGAGAATGCACGTTAAATAGCAACTATTCATGTATCGCTGTGTAACTGTAGTGTAACTGTTATGTAAAATCAACGTGTATACTCTTTATGTAACTCAGTGTAACTAAGGTGTAACTAGATTGTAACTTACGTACCAAGCAACTGTTTTCATGTTTCACTTTAAAAACTGCCTTTTATAATAAAGTAACCATTGTAACCACGTTTTGAAGAAACTGCAAGTAAAGTAGGAACTTTAGATGTATCCCTGTGTAACCATAGCGTAACTGTTATATTACTATGTACCTAGATTAGAAAAAAGGACAATGTTTCAAATTATCAAATGTAGCCACAATGTATCCTCTGTAACCAGGATAACATAAGCACATAGATATATACATATATATTCTTTATGTAACTCAATGTAACTAAGGTGTAACTGGATTGTAACTTATGTACCGAGCAACTCTTTTCATGTTTCACTTTTAAAACTTCTTTTTATAACAAAAGTAACCATTGTAACCACGTTTTGAAGAGAATGCACGTTAAATAGCAACTATTCATGTAACGCTGTGTAACTGTAGTGTAACTGTTATGTAACTGATGTAACTACTCTAGAAAAAGGGTTGTTTTTTTAAATTCTCAAACGTAACTATTGTAACCATTGTAATCAGGCGTTTATATAAAACACGCATTAACATAGAATCAACGTGTATAATCTTTATGTAACTCAATGTAACTAAGGTGTAACTAGATTGTAACTTACGTACGGAGCAACTGTTTTCATGTTTCACTTTAAAAACTGCCTTTTATAATAAAGTAACCATTGTAACCACGTTTTGAAGAAACTGCAAGTAAAATAGGAACTTTAGATGCATCCCTGTGTAACCGTTATGTAACTGTTATGTTACTATGTACCCAGTCTAGAAAAAAGGACAATGTTTCAAATTATCAAATGTAGCCACAATGTATCCTCTGTAGCCAGGATAACATAAGCACATAGATATATACATATATATTCTTTATGTAACTCAATGTAACTAAGGTGTAACTGGATTGTAACTTAAGTACCGAGCAACTCTTTTCATGTTTCACTTTTAAAACTTCTTTTTATAACAAAAGTAACTAGTGTAACCACGATGAAAGTAAAATAACAATTTAAGGTTACTCATTGTAATTAAGGCGTTACAGGAGTGTAACTTAAGTACCTAAAACCTTTTTTCATGCTTCAGGTAAAAACTGACGTATGTATATCAACTATAACTAATGTAACCACAGTTTTGAAGGGAATGCAAGTAAATAAATTTTAGATGTAACTATGTGTAACCTTAGTGTGACTGTAATGTAACTTATGTAACTAGACTAGAACAATTGGCAATGTTCAAAATTATTAGACGCAACCGCTGTTAGTAAAACTTCTTTAACATTTCACATGAAGTTGCAGTCTTCTTTGCAACTGCAAATTGATATGTAACCATCGTAACTGTTTCATGTTAGCGTTACAAAATGGACCTTTCTTAAAATATGCGCCTGTTTCGTGCTCTAGGTGCTCGTTCTAGTAAATATGGTAAAAAAATGAGGACAATAAACATGATAAGTGAAGAGAAAAGGTTTACAAAAGTAAAGAAAGTGTGAAAATATTTTTATGAAAATATAAACAAGTTTTAAGGTTATATGTTTAAGCAATGCACAGTATATATTACATATATATATAATATGAAATACCAGAAACAGTCAGTATTTAATTTTTGTTTTTATTAGAGATATTGAATTACAATTTTACGGGTGCATTCATGGCAATATGAAGATTGTACTTTTTTCTTCGAAATTTGGATAAGGATGTGGTTGCCATGGCAACAACATTTAAAAAATGAATCCCTGCAACTTTTGAGAAAAATTGTCATGTGGATCATTTGCAATGAAGAGCGTGCAATTTGTTGTTATTTCATCAAAACGGTTGTTGTCATGGCAACACAACTGAAAAAGTATTTATACTCATGTGTTAATTTGAAATCTATTTTGGATAGTTTCATAAAATGTTGGTGTGTGGATCCGGGGCAATTAGGAGATGATGCGCATCTATTAATTTAATTTGGTATAACAATGTGGTGACCATGGGATCACAATAAAAAAAACAGATCCTTGAATTTTTTTAAAAATATTTTAGATATTGAAACAAATGGTGTAATGATCCGGGACAATAAGGAGATGACACATCTGTTTTTTAATTTGGTCAAAACGTTTTGCTATGGCACAACAATGGGGGAAAATCATAAATATTAATTATGGATCATGCGTTTATTTGAAACGTGTTCAGAATTGTTCTAAAAACATTGTTGTCTGAGTTTGGGGCAATGCGGACAGAATGACCATTTGTTATTATTCTTCATTTAGCAAAAATTGTTTCTATGGCTATGCAATGAGGATACCTTATTATAAGAATGACGGTAACTAACAGAAAACAGTAGGTGACATTTATTCCTATGCAATACTTGTACATTGTTACTACTTACAACACTTAACGCGCTCGTTTATAGTAATAACTAGTTTAGTTTCTGCTATTAAACAACATGTAAAATAATTACTTTTATTTTTGAAAAATGTATGTGTTTGTTTTTGTAACTTGTATGTATCCTGAAGAATGTGATAAAAGCCGAAATCGCTGAGGTTGAAGCACTGTTTGAATGATAATTTGTCTCATATTTATATTTCAATACCTATCTTCCCGGAATCTTCAGTGATCCAGTGCTCCAGAAAGGGTCTTGCAAGATGTAATATATATATATATATATATATGTGGGTGACATTTGGTATCAACCACTTACCAACGGATTCGAACCCGCAGCCCTAGACACCAACCTCGACACAGCGCCTCGCCCAATAGCAGACACCTTAGCCCACTCGGCCAATAAGTCAACCTAAAGATATTGATTTCGGAAACTGGGTGATACTTAAGGCCTTACTCTTGAACGCGTTGGATATCTTCGGACTTTTCCGTCAAATGACAACGACGATAGTGTATATTGATACGATAGAGGATTCACATTACATGATTATAACCTCAGGTACTATACTAACATTCAACTTAGAAAGACGCCAGATCAATACTGATACAATGAATTTAGAACATAATTATTCATTATTTGAGAGAATTAGATTCATCATAACAAACTTTCTTTAACGTAGGATCTATAAGATACAAACATTAGATATTATATGTGGAATATCTTTTGTACCAATATATATTTATATATTTTATATATACTGAAAACGAAAAAAAACAACGCAACTCGGGAATTATCGCTATATATTGTATGTACAATATGCTGCTGTTGATCGAATGGTATACATGGCTACGTAAGACCATTCCTTTCGGATAAAAAGACAAACACAACTCAGCAAATAGTATTCCTTCAAAGTTTCATTTTGACAGACTTTAGTGTTTGGCTCAAGCATGTGAGCAAACTTAGGATGCAAAATTGTGCAAGCTCTTTACGTTAAATACAGCACAGTACTGAAATGGCTCAATTTTTCAAAGAGGAACTTCAACATTTATGAATTTCTTGTTACAAAGTGTAATGGGATTAAAACGTCTACAACATCACAGTTGGGTCCTTTCTCTAACTGGCTGCAACAATTTTTGTTTACATTTCTTTGGAATATTATGTCGAATTAAGTGTGCAGTTTCTTTCTCGCTTCAGTATGAGACGATTGCGTTCTGTGAGTGCTACTTCCGGTGGTTCGACGTTAGAATCTACCTTTTGTCACAATCGCAAGTAGTAGACCATTCTCTCCCAGAGGCCATTACATTGACCTCCGTCAACGTCTGAGAAAGTAGTCTGCGATCAAATGATAATTTGTCACATGACCATAGCTAAAACAGAACTTCAACTCCGTGACACCACCAACTATCGGCCGTTGATTGACATGTAAACATTAGAAAAAATCACGACGTATTATCTAAATTTTGATATATCGTATAGGTTAGTACTTTAATTTAAGTAGATTGTTATGATCTACGTGATATTGGAAAGTGCTGGTAAGTAAATCGCTGTACTGTTACGCTATGGGGACAATTTGGTGGTGCCTATTTTAAGTTGTGACGGCGGAGTGATATGCTAAAGTACAAACCTTTATTCTACCGCAATATAATCCTGAGCATAATTTACTGTATATTTAAAACGTTCAAGCCGAAAATTGTTTTCTTTGTAATATAAGCATTTCATATCAAGTTAATTCAGAAAAGTATTAGTGTCATCAACATTTTTTTTGCATTTCCACCGTTTTAGATCGTTTGCCAAAATTCTTGATATTTGGTGAGACGTTGACAGAGATGAATATGTATGTAAGGAACGACAACTCTTGGTAGAGATTGGTAGTAGACATGTATTATCAACAAAAACCGAAACCTCAGCTGATATTGATTATTCTTTAAAGCTACAGAGTCCCTATATCAATCGATTTCTTTTTTGCAGGCGTGTCTTTATTTGTAACTTGATGTTCACCAGCTCATGTCGAAATCGGGTATTTAAGCGAGCAAATATAGCGGAGGAAATCATTTACTGTATATAGATCGACCAGTGCACATCGTGCCTATACACAGGTAACAGTAATTTTTACAAAAAAAAAAGTTAGCTTCTTTCGGGGCTCGAACTCACGACCTTCTGATTTCAAGTCCTGTGCTCTATCCACTGAACTACAAAGCTACTTGAAAATATAGTATACTAACTACCATATATTATGAGGCAAAATAACTTAACATATTTGACAACTAATGATGGATCAATAAATATGCAGTCCATATTGTAGCACGTGTAAATTAACATTGCCTGGTGTTATACTGTATCTTATCAATATGAAACTAATAATTCGCCTCAAATCAACCATATCTCGACTTGTTATTTAGCGCTTGATGAGTTTGTGTGCGCGCTCTTGTTATTACGTAATGCCTATTTAGTGTTAAAAATGCTACAAAATACCAATAAATAACAGTGGTCTAGAGGTTCAACGTACATCTTTCAAATCTTACAAGTGCAAGGCTATGGTTCAAATCCCGTTCCGGGCAACTTTTGTTTGATCACATATATTCTGGAGCCGTATATTTATCGATGTTACCTGTACGGAGGCCAAATAAAAATGTGAAATTTTGCGTATCGATTTCTCCTTATATACCGACTTTTGAGGTGTTCGTCGATTTGAAACTACTTCACACATGACTCACTCATATTCATGAGTTATTTACCAGTTAAAATAGGGACTGTACAGCTTTAAGGAAAATAATTAAACAAAAATATTGAAGTGATGTACGCATCATTTAATCATTCCTTAAAATGCTTAAATATCAAAACATATTCTTATCAAATGAAAATAAAGCAATCCGACTCTAGTAGAACCACTCTTCAATAAACTTGATGACGTTAGCAGGTGTATTTTCACTAAACAAACAAAGGAACTGATCATATTCTAAACCGCGATACATAATTATATAACTAAATACGTGTTGTCTTGGATATCACCTAGTAGCGGTAACAACGCAGAGTCACATATGTCGTATTGACTGACTGACAGCCTCCTTCTAATAACTGTATAAGAAATAATATGAGATCTAGTTCTTAGATATCATGTTTTGACATCATGTCTTGCAAGACATTTAGGCCAATATAAGCTATTGTTGGTTTGCTGTTTCCCCATTGTCTCACGAATATAATTGGTGAGTTGCTCATTATCAATACAAATGGTGAGCTGCTCATTGACAATACAAGAGGTGAATTGCTCATTGTTAATACAAGCGGTGAGTTGCTCATTGACAATACAAACTGTGAGCTGCTCATTGATAATATAAGTGTTGAATTGCTCATTGGTAATATAATTGTTGAGTTGCTCATTATCAATACAAATGATGAGCTACGCATTAACAATACAAATGGTGAATTGCTCATTTGTAATAAAAGTGGTGAGTTGCTCATTGACTACACAAATGCTGAGTTGATCAATGGCAATATAATTGGTGAGATGCTCATGGGTAATAAAATTGGTGAGTTGCTAATTAATAATACAAGTGGTGAGTTGCCCACTTGCAATACAAATTGTGAGTTGCTCATTGGTGAATTGCTCATTTATAAAACTTATGGTGCGTTGCTCATTGATAATACAAATGGTGAGCTGGCAATACAATTTGTGAGTTGCTCATTGTCAATACAATTGGTGAGTTGCACATTGGCAATACAAGTGGTGAGTTACGCATTGGCAATACCAGTGATGAGTTGCTCATTTATAATAAAAGTGGTGAGTTGATCATTGACAATATAAATGGTGAGTTGCTCATTTATAATACAAGTGGTGAGTTACGCATTGGCAATACCAATGAAGAGTTGCTCATTTATAATACAAGTGGTGAGTTGCTCATTGACAATATAAATGGTGAGTTGCTCATTTATAATACAAGTGGTGAGCTACGCATTGGCAATACCAATGATGAGTTGCTCATTTATAATACAAGTGGTGAGTTGCTCATTGACAATATAAATAGTGAGTTGGTCATTTATAATACAAGTGGTGAGTTACGCATTGGCAATACCAATGATGAGTTGCTCATTTATAATACAAGTGGTGAGTTGCTCATTGACAATATAGATGTTGAGTTGCTCATTTATAATACAAGTGTTGACTTACTCAATGGCAATATAATTTCTGAGTTGCTCACTGGTAATTCACATGGTGAGTTGCTCATTGATAATACAATTGATGAGTTGCTCATCAATCATACAAACGGTGAGTTGCTAATTGATAATATTAATTGTGATTTTTTCATTGACAATACTAATGGTGAGTTGCTCATTGGCAATATAATTGGTTAGTTGGTCATTTATAATACAAATGGTGAGTTACTCATTGCCATTACACATAGTGAGTATCTCATTCATAATACAATTAGTCCGTTGCTAATTGATTATACATACGGTGAGTTGCTCATTGTCAACACTAATGGTGAGTTGCTCACTTGAAATATAAATGCAGAGTTGCTCATTAGTAATAGAAATGCAGAGTTGCTCATTGATAATACAAATGTTGAGTTGCTCATTGACAATACAAATGATGAGTTGCTCATTTATAATAAAAGTGGTAAGTTGCTTATTTATAATACAAATGGTGAGTTGCTCACTGGCAAGAGTTGCTCATTATTAAAACAAATGGAGTGATGTTCATTGACAATACAAATGGCGATTTGCTAGTATACAAAAGGTGAGTTGCTCATCGATAATACACATGGTGAGTTGCTCATTGACAATACAAATGGTGAGTTGCTCATTGGCAATATAATATGTAAGTTGACCATTGGTAATACAATTGGTGAGTTGCTCATTTATAATACAAATGAGTAGTTGCTCATTGATAATATATTGGGTGAGATACCTTTTGGCAATACAAGTGGTGAACTGCTCATTTTTAATACAAGTGGTGAGTTGCTCATTTATAATACAAATGGTGAGTTACTTATAGACACTAGATTTGGTATGTTGCTGATTGACAATACAAATGGTGAGCTGCTCATTGACAATACAAGAGGTGAATTGCTCATTGTTAATACAAGCGGTGAGTTGCTCATTGACAATACAAACGGTGAGTTGCTCATTGATAATATAAGTGTTGAATTGCTCATTGGTAATATAATTGTTGAGTTGCTCATTGTCAATACAAATGATGAGTTACGCATTAACAATACAAATGGTGAATTGCTCATTTGTAATAAAAGTGGTGAGTTGCTCATTGACTACACAAATGCTGAGTTGATCAATGGCAATATAATTGGTGAGTTGCTCATGGGTAATAAAATTGGTGAGTTGCTAATTAATAATACAAGTGGTGAGTTGCCCACTTGCAATACAAATTGTGAGTTGCTCATTGGTGAATTGCTCATTTATAAATCTTATGGTGCGTTGCTCATTGATAATACAAATGGTGAGCTGGCAATACAATGTGTGAGTTGCTCATTGTCAATACAATTGGTGAGTTGCACATTGGCAATACAAGTGGTGAGTTACGCATTGGCAATACCAGTGATGAGTTGTTCATTTATAATACAAATGGTGAGTTGATCATTGACAATATAAATGGTGAGTTGCTCATTTATAATACAAGTGGTGAGTTACGCATTGTCAATACCAATGAAGAGTTGCTCATTTATAATACAAGTGGTAAGTTGCTCATTGACAATATAAATGGTGAGTTGCTCATTTATACTGCAAGTGGTGAGTTACGCATTGGCAATACCAATGATGAGTTGCTCATTTATAATACAAGTGGTGAGTTGCTCATTGACAATATAAATAGTGAGTTGCTCATTTATAATACAAGTGTTGAGTTACGCTTTGGCAATACCAATGATGAGTTGCTCATTTATAATACAAGTGGTGAGTTGCTCATTGACAATATAGATGTTGAGTTGCTCATTTATAATACAAGTGTTGACTTACTCAATGGCAATATAATTTCTGAGTTGCTCACTGGTAATTCACATGGTGAGTTGCTCATTGATAATACAATTGATGAGTTGCTCATCAATCATACAAACGGTGAGTTGCTAATTGATAATATTAATTGTGATTTTTTCATTGACAATACTAATGGTGAGTTGCTCATTGGCAATATAATTGGTTAGTTGGTCATTTATAATACAAATGGTGAGTTGCTCATTGCCATTACACATAGTGAGTAGCTCATTCATAATACAATTAGTCCGTTGCTCATTGATTATACATACGGTGAGTTGCTCAGTGTCAACACTAATGGTGAGTTGCTCACTTGCAATACAAATGCAGAGTTGCTCATTAGTAATAGAAATGCAGAGTTGCTCATTGATAATACAAATGTTGAGTTGCTCATTGACAATACAAATGATGAGTTGCTCATTTATAATAAAAGTGGTAAGTTGCTTATTTATAATACAAATCGTGAGTTGCTCACTGGCAATAGTTGCTCATTATTAAAATAAATGGAGTGTTTCTCATTGACAATACAAATGGCGATTTGCTAGTTTACAAAAGGTGAGTTGCTCATCGATAATACACATGGTGAGTTGCTCATTGACATTACAAATGGTGAGTTGCTCATTGGCAATATAATATGTAAGTTGACCATTGGTAATACAATTGGTGAGTTGCTCATTTATAATACAAATGAGTAGTTGCTCATTGATAATATATTGGGTGAGATACCTTTTGGCAATACAAGTGGTGAATTGCTTATTTTTAATACAAGTGGTGAGTTGCTCATTTATAATACAAATGGTGAGTTACTTATAGACACTAGATTTGGTATGTTGCTCATTGACAATACAAATGGTGAGTTAACCATATATAATATAATTGATGAGTTGCTCATTGATAATACAAATGGTGAGTTGCTTGATAATACAAATATCGAGTTGCTCATTGTAAATATAAATGGTGATTTGCTTATTCGAATTACAAGTGGTAAGTTCCTCATTAGGAATACAAATGATGAGATGCCCATTTATAATACAATTGGTGAGTTGCTCATTGATAATGCAAATGGTGTGTTGCTCCCTGACAATACAATTGGTAAGTTGCGCACTGACTATACAAGTGGTGAGTTGTTCATTAATAATACAAATGGTGAGTTGCTCATCGTTAATACAAATGGTAAGTTGTTAATTGATAATACAATGGCGAGTCGCTCATTGATAATACAATTGGTGAGTTGTTCATTAATAATACAAATGTTGAGAGGCTCATTGATAATACAAATGTTGAAGTTGAGGTGCTCATTGGCAATACAAATGGTGAGTTTCTCAATGGCAATACAATTGGTGAGTTCCTCATTGATAATACAAATAGCGAGTTGCTCATTGATAATACAATTGGTGAGTTTCTCATTAATAATAAAAATTGTGAGTTGCTCATTGAAAATACAAATGGTGAGTTACTCATTGATAATGCAAATGGTGAATTGCTCATTGATAATACAAATGGTGAGATGCTCATTGGTAATACAAATGCCCAGTTGCTCATTGACATACAATTGGTGAGTTCTCATTGGCAATACTCTTAGTGAGTTGCTCATTGCTAATACATATGGTGAGTTGCTCATTGACAATACAAGTTGTGAGTTACGCATTGGTAAAATAAACGGTGAGTTGCTAATTGATAATATTATTGGTGAGTTTTTCATTGACAATACTAATGGTGACTTGCTCATTGGCAATACAACATGCGCGTTTCTCATTGACATACAATTGGTTAGTTAGTCATTTATAATACAAATGAGGAGTTGCTCATTGACATTACAAATAGTGATTAGCTTATTGATAATACAATTGGTCAGTGGCTTATTGATTCTACAAATGGTGAGTTGCTCATTGACAAAACTAATGGTGAGTCGCTCACTGGCAATACAATTGGTGAGTTGCTCATTAATAATATAATGGTAAGTTGCTCATTGACAATACAAATGCCGAGTTGCTCATTAGTAATACAAATGGTGAGTTGCTCATTGATAATACAAATGGTGAGTTGCTCATTGACAATACAAATGAAGTGTTGCTCATTTATAAAATAAAAGTGTTAAGTTGCTCATTTATAATACAAATGAGGAGTTGATCATTGACAATTCAAATGGCGAGTTGCTAGTAATACAAATGGCGAGTTGCTCATTGATAATACAAATGGTGAGTTGCTCATTGACAATATAATGGGTGAGTTGATCATTGGCAATACAAATAGTGAGTTGCTCATTTATAATACAAATGAGTAGTTGCTCATTGATAATATAATGGGTGAGATACCTTTTGGCAATACAAGTGGTGAGCTGCTCATTTATAATAAAAATGAGGAGTTGTTCATTGTCAATAGAAATTGTGATTTGCTCATTGATAAGACAATTGGTAGTATGTACCTAACTTACAGTCATTTGACAAATATGAAGGTGTCTGGAACGACGCCCTCCGTACTTTTCTGGAGGGTTCTGAAGATATCTCGCAATGCCAACATAAACAACGGCCGTGTTTCAATTGACTCAACGTTAAATAGACACATGCATGCATCATACTCAGAAGAGTATCACCTTGATCGAGCCGGAAACACGTAGTGTATATACATACATATTTCGTTGGCATGTTTTCCCCGCCCAACTCACATGACCATTTCCGGTTATCGTGGCTGACTGTTGTGTTTATGTGTGTCATTTGGATTCTTGAATTTGGCGGTGCTAAGTCTCCAAATGCGGAAAGAAATATCACACGGGAGCGATACATTTTCAAAGTAAACAAGGAACATGTCTGAAGTTATACAGTGGGTAACAAAAACAGGCTCGATCTGGGTGATCATCTTTTCTTTGGTTACTGTTGTGCATGCACGTGCGGTACTGGTAGTTGTTTATGCACGCATTGTGTGAAGTCTTCAGAAACCTCGCCGGTAAAATGCGAACGATGTCATTCTAGTTCCCAGCTATAATTCAAAGCAAAAGGTGCGTGCCTCTATGGTAGGTACTTACTACTATTAGTGCCATTATTCTCACGCCTACATAGAACCATTACGTGTGTTTCGTCGTCTACACTGCTGCATATCTGCTCATTGATAGGCACCCGTAAATGCATGTACCTGCCTAGTTCCATTGAAAGAAATCTGATCAGTGCCGACATCTGAATACATGTCTAAAATACGCCAACCTAATAATCGCACGTTCGAAAAATAAATGATTTGGCAAAGAACTAAAATACTGGAGTGTTGGTACTTTTGATAAGTAATCCCTAACTAGAAATTGTGGAGTGTTAGTATTTTTGATACAAGAAGCTGCCGATGAAATTAAATTATTTTACTTTTATTCATGTATTCATTCAGCATCGTTTAATCGTTCTGACTGGAACTAATATAAAATACACATATTTTGGAAAAGGTATTTAACCGCTTTAATTTAATGTTGATAATATTATGGTATTTGTAAATTAAACCGACTTTATAAAGTGACTGTTTAAATGTTAATTTAATGTCCAGATTCATATACATAAGTTGACTACATTTGTCACTTCTTGTAAATGGCGACATCAGCGTTACACTAATTAATGAATCTTTAATGAGTTTTAACTGCATTTCTCCATATTTGCTTTTAGTTTATACATCGATTGCGAAACAAGCTTTTGCAACGTATATTAATCCTAATCGATGGCTTCGTGGGTAGAACCAGTACTAAGCAATGTGGATTATCGTGCTCAATGATAAATAACATGGCCATGGCGAGGATCAAACCCACGACCTTTCGATCGTAAGTCCGACACTCTACTACTCTACGCACTCCGCAACGTTTCTTAATTGTGAATAACCAGTTTAAACTGCTATATATTGTGTACATGTATTTAATTTAAGGCGTGTGCTGGCGAAAACTACTAATAGACATTCACGTTATAAATGGTATCATATCACAGACTTTTCCTTTGTATTTGCACAGTTCTAAATCATTATTTGAAAAATAACACCTGTCAGAATGACTCTTGTACTCTTAACTACCAGTTATCGGAAGTTAGAATATGGCCGACAGATGAAATGGACATGCTTCAAAATATTAAAGCCATGCCTATCTCGATGTTTAAATGAACCAACCCCGATGATGCCATACTCTATTAAATATCGACTGCTCTATGCAATTTTCGTTTTCCTTTATTTGCACTGACTATTTTTTTTTATTTTGTGTTCATTTTTTTTTAAGATCATATCTGTCTATTGTAAGACAACTAAACATGGAAGCGTAATCATGTTCAATATATTAATTTGTATTATATATCATAAAATATAAGCGTTTTTCATTGGTCTAGAAGCAGTCACGTGTGATTAAATAGTTTTGACCATTCTCATTGGAAATATGCCTATCGTTCAATAGTTCATCTCGTGACCGTGCAATAGTAAATTTAGCGTGCAATAGTACATCTGTGTCATTGTCGCGCTTTTTTTAAAACCAGCAAAGCGTCACGTGACCGTGCAATATAGTCTATCTGTGTCAGTGACGCGCTTGTTTAAACGAATAAAGGAAGCAGATACATTGCTTACGCCGCTCACACTTCAAATTTTAATTTTATTAGTAAAAAATCAAAACTGTTATATTTTATGATATATAAAAAACAACTATTTAATGCCTTAGGAGTCGATGGATTAGAACTGTTTTATCCTCGGGAGTGACTACTGACCTTTGCAGGATACTATTGCGCTCGGCTTGCCGTCTCGTGCAATAATACTCTTCTCGGATAAGTAGTCACTTCTAAGGAATAAAATAGTTGTATATTATTTATTACCCATGACCATAACTATGTTAATATCCCTTTTATCCATACCGATGTAGTCAAAATGCTGGGTGCAATGGTTTTAGCAATTCTATTTTTTCAAGAAGTTTCCACGATTAAAGGTATGTATGTATTATCATTACAAACAATCTATGATATCATTTAAGAAAGTTGTTTTTTAATCTTTAGTCGTAGTTAAACAAGTTTAACATGCCAGAATATGTTTATTAATTTATGGGATGGGAGTATCTACTGAACAACATACAATTAGCACATACAATGAATGTCAATTCCATAGACGAGATACGAAGCCGTGTATGTTCGGGGTAAATGATAAACTGACATACTAGATATGACAATTAATAATGCAACAAAGTCATTCGTAAACAAGGTCGGTGATACAACAAAAGTAAATATGTACTTTTATAGGTCATCAAAAATCGTTCTCATTTCATGAAAAATGGAGGTTATTTTAAAAATACGAAATTCGGAACTGTTATGTTTGAGAATAACAATGTTTTATGAACACATTCAGCGTATTTTTTACAATGAGCAATTCCTGCCAATGCTAAACTATAAATTTGTTCAAAGCAATACTTTTGAATAACGAAAGCAGTAAGTTTCTATTTTACGGGATGGAAACACATGAAGGAAAAAAAGAATACTACTACATCGTTACTTGGCATTTCAAAAGTCTAAACGCTTGAAACAATTATATTAATGTTAATATGTTTGATCTATGTCTCTAAAATGTCGTGCTAAACTTTAGTTGTTCAATATATATATATTTATATATTAAACTAGCACCACCGTTTTATGTATAAAATATAGACCTTAAAATAGACCTTAAAAAGCGTTTTATTCTATCTATAGAAATGCAGTGTGATTAAAGTAATATGTTTTAACGGGGAAATGCTGAGAATAATTCGTTCTATGTATAACACTTCAAATCATGTATTAAATACTGCGGTTCTTTCTCGGATTTGTTTTTGAGATTTCAGTCGGTTTGAAGCAAGGGGAGATAATGTCTCCGATCATGTTTGCATTGTTTATTGAAGATTTAGAGTTGTAATTGCAAAATAGAATAGACAGTGGTTTATCATTAGATGGCATTTTTTTAATTTTACTGATTTTTAATGATGATATGGTGTTAATAGGTAATACTCCACAAGATCTGCAAATGAGCTTAAATCGTCTATATGAATATTGTGAAACTTGGGGCCTGGAAGTAAATACTGAAAAAACAAAGGTTATAGTTTCTCGTAAAAGAGGTAGAGTAACCGTTGATGAAAAGTTTTCTTATAACGGTGCATTATTAGCGGTTTCAGATGATTTAATTATCTTGGAGTTGTATTTTACTTCACTGGGTGAAACATATACGTTAAATCAAAAGGCTATGTGCGGCAAAGCATTAAAAGCTACGAATCTTTTAACTGCAACAATAAGAAAAACTGAACTAAAACCTAAAACATCCCTTCAATTATTTGATGCTTTCGTCTCATCAATACTCAGTTACGGTTGTGAAGTCTGGGGTTTCACAAAATCGAAGGAGATAGAGAGAATTCATCTCAAGTTTTGTAAAAATATTCTAGGAGTAAAACTGCATCGAGTAATGCTGGTGTTTACGGTGAATTGGGGCGTTAACCATTATTTATTACAAGATATACTAGAAAAGTTAGATATTGGTTGAAATATGTTACAACAGAAAATATAAGTTTATTATCTATATATAAATCTTCATTATCTGATTGTGAAAGTGGTTTAAACAATTGGTTATCCAATGTAAAATCTCTGCTTAATACGTATGGCTTTATGTATGTATGGGATGATCCTTTAAGGGTGAACCATCAATTTTTATATTAAGCTTTTAACAAGAAAGACATTTTTAATTTAAGTAAATATTTGTCAGAGGCGTTTACTGTCAGATGTTCTATTCCAAATATTATTTCGTAACATATATTCAAGTACATCCTCACATAAATTGTTATTTTATATATAATTCCTTTTGTTTTTTGATATCCTTGGATTATTGATTAAACTGTGTGATTTATATGAGCTATGATTAATTAAGGAGTATTGAAAATTGAACTATAAGTGAGTGTGTAGAAGTATGTGTAACCTGTCATGTGATTATAATTATGTATTACAAATTATGTATGTAATCATGAGAAACTAAAAGTTTAAGTCAATAAAGTATCTATCTATCTATCTATCTATCTATCTATCTATCTATCTATCTATCTATCTATCTATCTATCTATCTATCTATCTATCTATCTATCTATCTATCTATCTATCTATCTATCTATCTATCTATCTATCTATCTATCTATCTATCTATCTATTTATCTATCTATCTATCTATCTATCTATCTATCTATCTATAAATACGAGCCAACAATGCATCTATAATAGTCAAATTTCCTAAGTACCCAAGTAACCAAGTACCTACCTATGTCAATACTATTTTCATTGTTTTATGTATTTCAATCTTGTTAAGGTTGAACTGCAAAATAACGAGTTCAAATCCTCTGTTCTTATTGCATGAACACATTTTAAAGCATTCAAGTCGATGCGTTTTCTTAGAAATAAATTATAACACTTACCTAACAGAGTACATAGGATTTTGTTATGAAGTATTTCGAGTTAGTGCATCTCCCGATGTTCCAAATACTACAATATGCCAACGAAAATTATTTTGAAATCACGCTTTACTAGCATTATCAGTACAAATGCGTTTGCAAAAAACGATTATCAAAATATGTAATATTAACGCTGAATTACAGTTACTTGAATTTCAAACGATATTCAGCAATTTAGGATTATTCATGTTTTATATTGCTATGAAAGAGAATTCATGTTGAGTCTTACACCAGATACCCAGGCAGATTGTAGCCTTTAATGACCCCTCTCGGTATCTGGATAACATATTGCACATCGATAACCCTTTCTTTTCTACAATGGCTAATAATATATATCCTAAAGAACTTTAACCTAACAAAGCTAATATTTCTGATACTAACGCTTCTTTTCTCGATTTACATCTCTCTATTGAAAATGGTGAAATAATTAGCAAAATCTATGACAAGAGAGATGATTTTAATTTTGATATTGTTAATTATCCCCATTTAGATGGATGGGGATGATCCCCGAGCAACTTCTGATGGGGTCTATGTGTCTCAATTTATTTGTTTTTCTAGAGCTTGTACTCGAGTTGAGGACTTTAATTTTCGTAATCATTGTATAACTTAAAAGCTACTCCATCAGGGCTACCGTTACCATAAATTTTGTAAAACCTTTGTAAAATTTTATTATCGTAACCCTGATCTTTTTTTCAAATGTAAGAGTTTAAGAAATATTCTGCGACAAGAACTATCACAACCTGACTTCTATGGTGACGCGATTTACAAACTTCGTACGATCCTTGGTCATGATCACTTTCATTCTTTGTTAAACTTGTTAACATGTTTATCAAAAGAGGTTATGACCATTTTATTTTGCAACGCACTACATACATGGTGGTGGTCCCATTTACAGTTCGCCACTATGCTTTCCTCTTTAATTGTGCGATGGCCGGACAGCCTGTGGACCCTATGATGACGTCAACCTAAAGCCCAAAAAGACGTTGACGTTTGTTGTTTGTCTGCAATATTGTCTTGTCTTCCCCTCAATGGTTTGTTGCTCTGGCTGCTGCCAATTCATTGAGTACCTTCTTTGTGGCTTTCTAGGCTATTTTATTTGTATTTATATGTACACGAGCATCTTTGTGTTTTACTTTTATTGCCTATTAATGCTGCCTTGTTGGTGAGAGAATAGTTCATGGCGGGGATTTTTTTATTTACACTGTCCCGTTTTATTGGGATGACAGTAGGGTAAGGGTGAGGTTTGGTGCACCATAGAACCTAATTTAACACCTCCAGCGGCCTTTTCTGCCACTGACAGTTCCAAGGCGGCAGCCCTATTGTCAACCTTTTTACTGTGTCCTGCGAACGCCTCATTTCCTGTTTGCGACTGTGTACTGATTTTCATTTTATTATAGACGAAACATCGGCAGTTAATGAGTCGAACCTTTATGCTGTTTTGTCTTATTTCCTACCAATTTTAAGAAGTTTATATCTTTAAGCGGACTTCGATTCATGTTATCTGTTTCGTCAGGACATTTTGTAATTTCACATAAAAGGAGAGTATCTCTCAACAGATTCCTTTTTATTTTTTCTTCCAAGACTTATCGTATCCGGGAACCTTAAATGATTTATATAATAGGGGAAATGGTGGAAATAGTGGGTAACTATTTTGGTTACGGTATTCTTTGGTTTGGGGTGAGTGTAGGACTTAGTTTCATTCGAGAAATGAGAAAACTGATTTTTGATTTAGGACCTGGCAGTACCAGTATGCCTAATATGAAAGAAACACGGAGTTCAAAAGATGTAGGACCTGACAATGCTGTTACCAGAAGTAGGAATAGGAATGAAAGAATTACTCCATCTACCACAGGTATAGCATTTTATATAGCACTTGTTTTTACCTTTAAAAAGGACTTGTAATACACGAGACTCCTTATCATAGACGCAAACACAAAAGGTACTTGAGCCTGGAAAGCGTGAACAGTATTTCTTGTAACCACTATTGCAGATTTTAAAATATCCATAGGGTTCAAAACCTAGAAAGAACCATATATGAGTTGCTATTAGGTCTGTGCTAACAACTAATCACTTTTAATTTCAGTTGGGCGTTGAAAGACTAATTATTAAACCTATGTTTATAGAACAATATGAAACAAGTATTATCATTAATATAAAGGTATACAGCTATTCTAGTGATACCAGATGTCAATATTGAAACAAATGAAAAAGTATTATCATTAGTATACACGTATACAGCTATTCTAGTGATACCAGATGTCAGTAATTGAAACAAATTAAAAATCATTGGTTCAAATGCTGCCCCTTGCAGTATACCTTTCTGGTTATCTGTAGCTGTATTTGAAGGATACCTCCATTGTTAATATTGAAGATCATAGGGAGGCACAAGTTAGGGAATAATAACAGTTTATACATGTATAAGAGGTTAGAAACGTCAAAAAATAAACACGTGCTGGTCCTTATGGGTAAATAGTTGTGGGTGGGGAGGGAGCATATACTGGAGCATGTCAAGACTAGGTTTGGTGAGTGACGGTAGTTCATTCCAGTATCGTATGGTATCAAGTCTAAGTTTGATGAGTGACGGTAGTTCATTCCAGTATCGTATGGTATCAAGACTAGGTTTGGTGAGTGACGGTAGTTCATTCCAGTATCGTATGGTATCAAGACTAGGTTTGGTGAGTGACGGTAGTTCATTCCAGTATCGTATGGTATCAAGACTAGGACACTCTTTGGTGAGTGACGGTAGTTCATTCCAGTATAGTATGGTATCAAGACTTGGACACTCTTTGGTGAGTGACGGTAGTTCATTCCAGTATCGTATGGTATCAAGACTAGGACACTCTTTGGTGAGTGACGGTAGTTCATTCCAGTATCGTATGGTTCGTGGTAAGAATGAATGTTGGTGGTAATTAGTGTTAGAGAATAGGATGACAAAGTTTAAGCTTCGAGATGGTTGCATATGGTGATGGTCAACACATAGTAGGATATTTTGAATTGTGTAGAAGATTAAGAGCGTTATGAAGATTATGATTACGTTTCCGTATCTTAGATTCTTACGGATATCGGCAGTGTATAGTACTGGCTCTACCCAGGAAAAGTGGGTGGTCTGCCTCCATCACAAAAAAAATACCGTCATATATAACCTTCCAAGTGTTGGAAATGACGTAAAATACCTTACAAACAAACATACACAACCATATTCTTAGGTAGGCCATCTAAGTTGTTTTATTATTGATGAGACCCTACTTTGCAATTTATTTATTATAGATTATGACTTACAATATTTTCTAGATTAACCCTGAGCTTCCTATTTGAATTTTATAATACATTTAGCATAGAATAAGCAGACAATAAGCTGATAAGTTAGAACATTATACAGTATGTAGTAAACAATCAACAACTTTAGTAGATCTACCAGCAAAGCGGTACATGAAGATCTACCAGCAAAGCGGTACATGAAGATCTACCAGCAAAGCGGTACATGAAATCGTGTTTTCAAGTGCAAATGTCATTTGGAAACTTGGTAAAATAATTTGACATCCATATTTGTTTCTTGAGTGTTACCCCCATTTATAAAACATATTCTTAAAATAATCTGTGAGTTGTTTAATGTGGAGTATGTTTTCATTTTGTGTTGAAATGGCTAGTGTTAACGACCAGTGTTAACCCACATGTATATGTAAAATAGTATTGGAAGATTTGAAGTCAAATTTAAGCAGACCACAAGTTTATTTCTGCACATTCAAACGGTCAAGACGTTTGTATTTACAAGATGAGCAAGACTAAAAATATTATAAATATTTGGATATGTATGCAAACTAGAGATTTCAGAAAAGTTCAGAGATGCAATGATGTGCGAAAAAGTCGTCTATTATTAGTCAAATTATATTAACAAATGTACGTTTTACATTCCCACGATATATATTTTTTTCTTAATACATAGTTACAGTTTTTAAACAAATTTTAATATATATATATATATATATATATGCATGTATTTACAAACAGAAATCGGTTTAAATATTTGTTGTTTTGCGAACCAATAAATTAGATATGAGAAGCAAAACGACGGTGGTATACTCACGGTGAGGACCTGCAGTGCTCTGTTTGTAGAGATAACTCCGCTCAAACAACCAGTAAACTTCTCCAAAGCGTTTAGGTATACAGGAAGTAAATCACTGTGGTATTCATGCCTGGTGTAGTCGAAAGGAGTTCCCAAATATATAATCCATAACTTTTTTTGTGATAAAAGGCATTTTTGAGTATTTGAGGCCTGTTTTTCTGGCTGAAATGACTTGTTTGTGACAGCTAAAACCCATATGCATGGTTGTATGATGATTTTATTGATCAACTTGAACGTTTTGAAAGTGAAAGTAGAACACATTTAAAAGGTGCCGAATGAATGCAGTTTGTTCACGGTGTCAACAAAGATCAGAATTTTATTTTCTTATATGCCATATGACCCCTACTATTCTCAGCAGTTTTCTAGAGAGGCGGGTCTCATGACTAAGAACATGTAAGTGAATCTTAGTTTGAATTTCATTTTGAAAAATGGCTAACTAGAAAGCTTGGACAATCATTGGTCTCAATGGGATTTGATTTACTTCCGGTACACCTTTGTAGAACACTGCCATTATTAGTTTAGACCTACAGCGATTGGCCAGAGTAGATTTCCAATTTTAAAAATAGAAGGCAGCTTAACGGGACATTTCGCAGACCCACATCGATTGGCCATTGTAGATTTCCAGTTTTATAGATAGAATACAGCTTGATTGAATATGTACAACGGTACATCGCGAAGTGAAGTAATCGGTCAATATTTTCTGCGAAGTAAAATCAGCGTTTGACTGTTGCTTGTTTGAGTGAAACGGGACATGCGCAGTGAAGCAGTCTAAACAACCAGTTTCAGTCATTTGGTTCACCTCTGTTATTATTGTTGTTTCACTATAATATCAGTATATTTCAACCCAATTATAAACTATTATAAACTCTTTTTCTATTCAAATTTGTTTAAAATCTGTTTAAAAACTGTAACTATGTATTAAGAAAAGTACCCTTTCACGTCATGGTTTAACGTCATATTGTTTGAAATGATACTTACATGATGTATGTATGCAAGAAATACTATAGAAAATATACACCAATTAATGAAAATGTTTCTTTTTCAATACTCTTATCGTATAGTGGAATTTGACATTTCTCTATTGAGAGTTGCGGTTTATGATTATGGACGTGATGCATACAATGTTGATCTTTAATATATTATTTTTCACTGAATTTCCACCGAAGGCCTGGAAAGGATGAATAAAACTGTAGCAGAACTTAATAGGGGCGTGGAATTAAAGAATAAAACAGCGGTAACACCTGATGAAGGCGTGGAATCGAAGAATAAAACAGCGGTAACACCTGACAGCACCAGTACATTATCATCGAAATGGATTTTACCTCGTTTTTGGATGTCGGCCAGTACTGCCCCTGATTTCACAGGTATTGCATTTTAAGCACAGTTTCCAACACTGGAGCCTCCTTAAAATGTGAAACATTATTCTATAACAAAAAACAACTTTACAAAAAACAACAACAAAAACAATCTATTGGTTTCAACTGTTTCAACTCCGCAGGTCGTCCGTCTGTAAATGTCGGTCCAATTCGTAAGTCCAACAATATGTCTGCTTAATATTCATTGTTTTTCTCTGTCTCAAGATGTCCGCTCCTTTAGTAGGCCCATCTATCAGTCTGTCTGTCCCCTGTCTGTATGTCAGTTTAGTGTATACATTTATATTGTTCCTTTGGCTTTTTATTGGAGAAAGCGTTCTCTATTCTTCGATATTGCATATCTTGATATTGCATCCGAGCTTTGTCACGTGGTTGCCAAGAGCCGTGAAATTAACGCGTATTATTTTTTCACTGTCAGTCTAAAAACTGGTAGGTTGTTCAGTTAGTCTTTCCGTCAAGCATGCATTTTATCTAACGTGTTTTGTCCAACCTACAACCCTTTCATAAACTAGTATCTACCAATGTTCTTGTTCCTATGTCCTGGTTCTCCATCAGTTTGTCCGGCAAATCCGCACTGTTGTGAGGCTAGGATCTATACTTGTAGTACCTTTGAAAATATTTGAAACAAACATTATCTGGCTTTCTTGTATGGCATTCTCATACAGTTTCTTTTTCTAAAAAAATGATACACGAAAATACTTCACACACTGGGATGGCTGTCCGTTAGTCACGAACTAAAACGTCATGAGCTATATACATTACATGCTTAAAGAGAAGGGCACACGAATAATATATAATTTGCATATTCTGGCAACGTATTGGCTGGTATAAGTAAATTTGAGACACTTGTTCGTACCCTGGCACAGTAAATCATACTTTAAAATGTGTGTTTACTACTGAATTATCAATGTCATCATCATATAGTATTTGAGTTTTATGTAAATAAAAAAACAGGTTTTACTTCAGTCCTTTTCCTATGGACATAGCTTGACACTTGTACTTATTCAATGCAATAATTTCACTTTGCCGTTAACAGACTAAACTCATTTAGATTTAGGGTTTTAGAACAATTTGTTTGTTTGAATGGAATTTTCGTCTTTTTTTATACATGTTAGGCCATACATACGTTTGTGTTAGAGGCAATTTTCCTGTGTAGAACCAGTACTGTATACCTGTAGCCTTTAAACGCATCTTCTTGAAATAATGTGTGAGTTATTTAACGTGTATGTTCTCATGTTTTTGTTGGATGCGTAATATATTGACTGGTATACAATGCGTCTTATTTATTGAACACTGCTTCTTAAATACGGGTGTAAATTAAGATTACCCTTTAATATATCTGGAAAATCATTTGTACAAGATTTAAATATACACTGTATCAGTATTAGGTCTCACAACACTGTACACTTTTACTATGTTGGCCTATATGAATAGAGTTTACTGGGCCATTTCGAACCTAAAGTTTCCAAGCTAAAATTCCCTTATTTATGAAACACAGTCATTTGCCCACACAAAAATGTACAAAATATGGTACGTTGCCCAGGTTTTTTCTTTTTTTAATTGGAGTGGTGGCATCCTTTGCACTATTTTGGCCTTTTACTCCAGAGTTTGTACCATAATTCCTACACTGCTTCAACCCCCATAAAACTGTCATATTCTGGTGCCAGTGTCGTCTAATAGCTGCACATCCAATTTCAGACTGTGTTCATCTCACCTGCAACAGCAATACATATATATGTCATCAATTATTAAAAATATTTAAAACCGAACAACACACTACTATTTTTTATGGCGCAAGTTTTATCTACCGTGGCTTTCAAGGGAGCTAACTGTGTAGTGAGACCTATTAGGAGCTTCAACTGCAATCTTACCTAATGTGTCTTATGTGTCTAATGTCTAATGTGAAAAAAAACACGCGTCCGTGGTCGAGGGGATAATGGCGTTATGTTGTCAACCCTCTCGCCTCTCACCGCAACTGGTTCGAATCCCACTGGGAGCTCTACTTGCAAGTGAGAAAGTGTCGATTCTTACGGATTGTGGGAGGTATACAATACTGGTTCTACCTACGAATAATGGGATGGTTTCCCACCTACCACAAACAAATCGACCTTCAAATGTGCCCTAAAACACCATTCAGTCAAACTACTGATGTAACTTGACCTTCCATTAACATATATGAAACACCTCCAGTTTTATAGTAGAATTTAATATATCAGTATTTGGAGCTTCAGTTGCAATGTTACTATCTTCGGGATGGTTGAAATTGCGTGCTATTGATTTTATGAATAGTGAGTTCTGCTCAACCCAGGGCTAGAGGGCGTGAGCGGTAGCTAGCATATTTCACTACCGTCTCAATGAAACCGAGACTGCAATATTTCGTATGTGTCGTGCTCGGCCGTTTCCAAAGGTCCATTATCATACTCTTGTTTTACTAGTTTAACCCGCTTTTTCTGATATTTGTTCTACTCCTGTCAATATAATTTCTTGAAACTTTGTCTTGAGTAACATATTTTTCATTTATAAATTAACGACATTTTTACCGTACATCTGCTTGATTAGAAATACCGACACCCGAGCCAGATAATGTGACTCATACTCCGACACACGAGATACTCGCGCCAGTTGATGTGACGCCAACTAATGAAAATGTTTCTTTTTCAATACTCTTATCTTATTGTGGAATCGACTGTCACTGTACCAGTAACACCAAATGAACCCAGACCTGGATCATGGAGAGGTAAGTTCATGACAGAAGGTATAATATTATAAGAATGTTCATGGGTATCCGGTTAAGATTGGGAATTCCAATACCTGGCTCCGTATTCATAAAGCTTCTTAGCAAAATCTTAACTTAAGTCAAATTTTATCAATTTTCTAAACACCCTTTTATATCGATTTAAGATGTTTTCTTAATATTTTCAATAAGGTTATGGATAAATAAAACACACATCTAGATATATATCTTAAAATAGATGGTGTGTAATGTTCTTGAGAGGTTAATAGAGATATTTCCTAATATTTCCCACTTAAGTTGATTTACGAATACGGGCACAGATATAATTGTTTTTGTTTTTATCAAAACCGAGGCTCTGCCGAGGTTTCGATTAAAACAATTATACCGAGGGTTTGAATTCCTATCTGTTTCCTGGATATAGAGCGTTTGAATTTTAAAACTCTTTATCGAATGTTTGCCTAAATAGCATATCCGGCATAAAACGCCTCGAACTCCAACTACATAAAGTTAATAAATCTCATGAATGTGCGATCACTCGAAAAACAAACTAATATGCACCAAAGCTAAGCTGCGAGGCCTTGACATGTACTATGTAGGAAAAAATGTCACCGGCGTACAACTGAATATGGCTAAATTATCATCGCTGATGAAGTTCATCACAAGGTGAAGTAGTCACCAGAATGCCTCTACACTGTCTTCATATAAGCTGGCTTGCGGACCGTCGGTGGTTCTACCCAGGTGCACGCCCGTGCACGAAAATTGCCCGGAGGGGCACCTGGGGTCTTCCTCCACCAATGGAAGCTTTAAAGTGGCCATATGATCTTTGCTGTTGATGTGACTATAATCTCCAATTCAATTCAATTCTGCTGACACAGCCTTACTGCTATGCTAGCAAAATTGGTTTCAGGGATACAACCAATTGTTTTATTTGACACTGCGATAGGTGATAACAGGTGAACGTTGAATGTGAATTTTTTTATTTAGAACTCTGATAACTATTTGTACTATAGTGACGTGAAATATCTAACACAAGTAATTGGCTATAATATATATTTTATTGAACTACTAACTACTACTACGTTTATACTTTCACAGTATACACATTAGAAATCAGAGTAAAATATGTAACTTCGAATAAATCGTCTTAAACCGTGTACAAGCAGTCTACTGTCTAAACGTGCGTGTGTTCGAGTCTCTGCCCGACGGGGACTACCGCCCGACCGAGACACGACAAGCCTCCACGTATGGAGACTAAACCATCAGTCTATCTTGCTCTGAATTTTAGTCCGAGCTGATGAATGCTGGCTCACGGCGCATTTATATATCATCATAATGATCCAGATATTGACGGCCACGTGGACTTAAGTATATTGCACATGACTATTAAACATGCTTAAAAGTACAAATCTCAGCATTTTGTAGTAGACAAGATAATTGACTTACTTTCCAGACTACTGGATACAGGGTTCTTATATAAGCCTCCCATTGCTCAGAAACAAGGTGACCCCTCACCCGTGGATGCCGAATGTTACTCCGGTCATATTATACTTTCATTAAACAAACCTACCCTTATGTTAGACGTTTTTGGTCATGCTGTTACCAAAAATATGACTAATTAGGTTGACCCATACGATGCTTACGCAACCTTTCCATTGTTCGTCAGGGTACACGGCGATGCTATCACCTTAACTGTTCATTCTAATTAAGTGCGTGTCATACCGGTTAAGCGGCCAGCATCTTAGTAGCTACCAGTTATTTAGAATTGGTTAACCTGGTTGTTCTGAATGGTCATACATGCTTCACATGTATTTGCATATGTTGGTCATCTCGTGTTACCCCTTGTACATGTACTGCCTATAGACATGTACCAGATACCTACATATTTACTCTGTAATTGCCGCACTGTAACATTGTTTATCAGGCTGCTGTGATACAACCAGTGCCTTTGTACAGAGAGCAAGGTCGTCCGAATGAAGATGATTGGAAATCACAAAAGTTTGTGACATTTTTTGAGTTGCTCGAACATCAATACGACTGTTCGGATGATCTTCAATAAATCGTGGATATGTTTGTGTGCTGCCTTATGGCAAACCACAGTATAACATGTTTTCACAACAATTCTAAGAACACACATCTGGTGTTTTGATTACCAACACAACTCTGATGTTTTGAATACCAACACAACTCTGATGTTTTGAATACAAACACAACTCTGATGGTTTGAATACCAACACAACTCTTATGTTCTGAATACCAACGCAACTCTGATGTTTTAAATACCTACACAACTCTGAGTTTTTGAATGACAACACAGCTCTGATGCAACTCTGATGATTTGAATAGCAACACAACTCACACAACTCTGATGTTTTGAATAGCAACACAACTCACACAACTCAGATGTTTTGAATAGCAACACAACTCCTCTGATGTTTTGAATACCGACACAGCTCTGATGTTTTGAATACCTACACAGCTCTGATGCAACTCTGCTGTTTTGAATACCAACACAACTCTGATGTTTTGAATACCAACACAACTCACACAACTCTGATGTTTTGGATATCGAAACAGCTCTGATGTTTTAAATACCAACACAAATATGATGTTTGAACACCAACATAACTCTGACAAAAAAGAGTATGATAATGGACTTTTGGAAAGGGCCGAGCACGACACATACGAAATATTGCAGTCTCGGTTTGATTGAGACTGTTCATGAGCGGTAGTGAAATATGCTAGCTACCGCTCACGCCCTCTAGCCCCGGGGAGTAGAACTCAATATTCATAAAAACCACAGTACAGAACGTTAACCATCCCGAAGATGACAAGCATATGGCGGCGAAATTTTGAATATCAACACAACTCTGATGTTTTGAATCGTGTTAACTACCATAGGCTATTGTTCGGGGCGCTTGTTTCAGCCAAAAATGTTCACCAATGGCATGAGCAATTTAAAGAAAAGGTACATAACGTTAGTAGCAAATAAAAGTATATCTTAATTTTGAAAAAAAATCGGTTGAAAAATGAATAGTTACACTAACATGCTTTTTACATGCGGCTTTTCCCTTGTAAACTCCCTGTGCGGCTGGGACAGAAGAAAATTTAGAAAACTCACATTACTTCAGTTACTCTGAATGTTTTGCTATAAAACTGTCAGAGTGTCTTAATCTATGTGTGTTTACCACATTAACACCATGTTTTGTTAACAACTATATGAAGATTTTTTTTTCTAAATTTTCAAGCAGCAGAACTTTGCATTGAAAATGCCCTTTAAAAACAACTTTCGCATGTGAAATTTTATTTCTAAACCAATTTTAAAAGAAAGGAATTTGTATTTACCACTAAAAATGACTGTTTTAATGAATATATAATTTGATAACTTATTTAGGTAGCAGTTGAATTTTTCTGAAACGTCAAAAAAACAAAAACATTGACTGAAACTTATACATATTTTGAGAATCCAAACTCTATAGACACAATATAAAAAGGGCTTTGACCATGTTGAAAAGCTAGATCAAACACCGAAACTGGAGCGTCGAATTAAGAGTTACCAACTTATAATTCATTGTACGCATATTCATTTACGAATAATTTAAGAACCCGTGAATAAAACTGTACTTTTAATCAGCACATGTACATTATTATATAACCTGAACACCTGGATAGAGTTTTGATAAACGGTTCTGTAGTGTAATTTTGCCGTTATTTGGCGGGTATGTTTCTTTAACAAATTACCTCCACTGGACTGCAAATGAAAACAAGTCTAAACCAATGTAAATACATTCAAAGCAAACAGGCATTAGGACCGAATGTGGCAGCTGTAAATAGGTAAGTTAAACACAGACTACAATTAGTCTGGATCATCTTCAACGCTTGCTTTTAAATACAAACGTCTTGAACATTTGTGCAGAACAAAAAGAAACCGGAAACACATACTCGCAATTATTATTTTTTATAATAGTATATTTGATCCTCCACGTTTAGTTCGTCGATATAATGATGAAATTTCCCTCCAAAAACTATGTTTAATAATTATTATCATATATCATAAAATATAAGCGTTTTTCATTGGTATAGAAACAGTCACGTGTGATTAAATATTTTTGACCATTCTCATTGGAAATATGCCAACCGTTTAATAGTTCAGCACGTGACCGTGCGATAGTAAATTTAGCGTGCAATAGTACATCTGTGTCATTGACGCGCTTTTTTAAAAAACAGCAAAGCGTCCCGTGACCGTACAATAGTGGATCTGTGTCAGTGTCGCAGCGTCACGTGACCGTGCAATAGTCGATCTGTGTCAATGACGCGGCGTCACGTGACCGTGCAATAGTGGATCTGTGTCAGTGACGCAGCGTCACGTGACCGTGCAATAGTCGATCTGTGTCAATGACGCGGCGTCACGTGACCGTTCAATAGTGGATCTGTGTCAGTGACGTAGCGTCATGTGACCGTACAATAGTGGATCTGTGTCAGTGACGCAGCGTCACGTGACCGTCAATAGTCGATCTGTGTCACGTGACGCTTGTTTAAATGAAAACAAAGGAAGCAGATACATTGTTTATAGGGCTCACATTCCAAATTTTAATTTTATTAGTAAAAAATCCAAGCTGTTATATCTTATGATATATAATAAAACAACTATTTATGTTGGGCGTGCCATCTCGTGCAATAGTACCCTTCTCGGGTCGTAGATATATCCAGTCTCCATATAGGTCACGTTCTAACCAGTGAAGAACGCTAATAGTAAATTCTTCATGAATAAATATAGCCAGTATTCGAAATTCTGATCCATTTGATTGGTTTAAAATGTTGGTTAAACACTTATTCTGCATACACTTTGATTATAAGGCAATGCAGTGGAGGCGACAAATAAAGCAACAAGTGAGACGAACAATAATTCCAGATTTAAGCCGAAAAATACTACGAATGAACACCTAGCAGGATCACCGAAAGGTTAGTTTTGTAATATAAGATAAAACAAGTATTATAAACAAACATATATGTAGAGGACATGAATTCCCTTTCCATAAAATATTTATAAAACGAGTTTGGGGAGGTAAAATTAATAATAATTCAAAACACGTTTTAACTATTATAGTTAGAAAAATGAATAATAGTGCATTGCAATCGGTCGTGTATTTAAGAAGATCTATGGTGAGTTAACTATGTAGAGATTATTTAACTGCTTGGATCGATTATAGGGAAATCCTTTACGAGATGGTAGACGTGTGATTTTTTTCGCGAGCGTTCAAAACACGTCTACCATCAAGAGAAGGATTTCCCTTTAATCAAAGCCAGCAGTTTAATGATCTATTTACATTTTCCAAACCGTACAACCGACAATCCCAATGGCAGTAGGCTCACGCGATATCAGCTCGCAGATGTTCAGGCCATTCGAAGAGTGGTTGAGCATTTTTATTAATTTAAAATCTGGATGCAATTAATTCATAAAATTCACTGCTTAGGTTTGTAACTACCTGCTTTAAGTGTATCTTGGTAAAAAGTGAACTGTAATCATTCCACTTTTAAGCGGTTTTACCGCGTTCCGAAATGCAAAGGTTTAGATTGTATCACGAAAATGTTGACATTCGTTCATATTATTGTATGTTTTTGATGTTTTTAGCTTTATTTCACATTAATCATTAACACATCAATATTTAAGGGTCAGTTGTGCAAAATATCAAGTATTTACGTCCACAAAAAAACTTTATACTGGCTTTTAAAAAGGTCGTAGTAAAAAACATTTGCGATCCTTTTTTACATTTCATGCTATCATCGATGACAGCTTCAGTCATCAGATGGCTAACACTGATAGTAGTAATTAAGGTGGCGTTCTTTTGTTAAAATCATTCGTTGTTCATGGTGAAGCTAATTTAAGCGTCAAAGAGATACAATAATTTGAGTGAATGTCAACATTTTCGCGATACAGAGATACACGTAAAGCATTTAGCAACAAACCCAAATAGTGATTTTTTGTGAATTAATTGCATCCGAAATTATTCTCTTTATTGAACGTTATCGTCTTATTTCCTATAGGGGTATCTGTTCGGTATAATAAAAAAAATACCACACCCTCTTGAGGGTGCCAGTGTATATTATCAACCCTCGAAATGATAATGTAGACCTCGGCTATCCCCTCAGTCGACATTACATTCTCGGGTTGATAATATCCACTAGCACCCTCAAGAGGATGTAATATTTACATAGTATCACATGCGCAGGTTTGTTACGCGTTGGTTTGCGTGCTGTTTCGGTGGCGTCATCGGCTCGGTATGATGAAATTGCTATTCTTCAATAGAACTTGACCGATTTCAATAAACTACCATTGACTTTCGTAGGGGGCAGTCTTCAGTTTCTCACGAATGTCCATGTAAATCAGAAAGAAAACGACTAAGTATCTGTTAGACCCATGGGTGGTATTAAACATAATTATAAAATACATGTTTGCTGTTTTTTTCAGTTTTGAGTACCGATATAATACTATTTTATTTATTGGCTGAGTTTGCCTCACAGGTTGATCAGTTTGAACAACTTCTTAAAATGCCGGTGAAAATATGTATCATATATAATCATATCCTCAGGCGAACTTTCTTACTATCTGTGATATTTATATAATATCCTCCGGGCGCGTTAAAGAACCATGACTTAGATCCCACACACTACCAGGATTAGGGCACGCTTCCCGGATTACTATCTATCTTTCTCCTCTGTTTGGAGCGGCTAGAAATTACCTTATAAAGATGTTGCTAAACAACAATTATATTAAATTCTGTTTCATCTAGGTACATGTAAAGCTGCTTAAACACAAATGTATTTCCTTACTGATCTTAACACGTTTATTTGATGGCAACGACATCAATTTGCTGAAAATGATAGAGAGGAATGTTTTTGTTGTTTTTTTCCCATTCAATTTTTACATCATCTCAAATTAAATCATGTATTGTCATCATCTTCTCCGAGATACGCCAGCTGAGATCAGCAATCTCAAATTGCTGTACCATTCACTGATGAAAACATGACAATCAGATTATTTCACTATTACTAAATACATGTTTTCCTTTGAAGCCTTGAATTACAATTGTTCTTTAGATGTTCTCACAAGTGTGCTTAAGCCAGATACGAATTATACGCTATGTCACAGTAATGCCTAACAGGTGCTTTGATTTTTAAAGCTACACATTCCATAACTTATAATGTAAAGCACCCAACATAATATGTATAATCTTTGCATTGCGGTGTCAGGTGTCGACCTGTTGTTTTATTTTTTTTGCGGTCCATACCTGACTTTATTGACACGCTTTGCGAGTGGATAATTCGGTTATATTCATGTCTATATTAAACAAGAAAATATATAGTCCCAGCCTAGACAAATTAGTTTATGATACGCACTATGTCTTTCCTTTGAATGACATGTATTTATATGGAGTGTGTAGCTTTAAGGTGAAATTCGTCACAACCCAATTTTATTAATACGGTCAGAAGTAGGAATTATACTTAACTATTTTCTCAGTTTTTCAAAACAGAAAATGTTTTTTAAAAGTAAAAGGAAAAAACAAGCAGTTACCGGTGTTCTTGACTAATGGTAAAACAATAAACCACAGTGAAAACTCGTCTTCGTAATGACCATAGGCGACGTCTGGTGCAACCCTAAAGGTAACAACTGCACTAAAGGTAACACACTGCTATAAAGGTAACACACTGCACTAAAAGTAACAAACTGCAATAAAGGCAACAAACTGCACTAAAAGTAACAACTGATGCACTAAAGGTAACAATCTGCACTGAAGGTAACTCTTGTGAGACTAACTGTAACAACCTACACTAAAGGTAACGAAAAGGTCTGCATTAAAGGTAACAACTGATGCACAAACCAAAGCCCAAAGCGTACGTTTTTATTAATCACTGGTTTCGTATAACACCTGGGTACATCGGGCGATTTATGCAAGTTTGACGGTAATATTATACCCTAATAATTGACACAAAGTCTTCATCGTCTCCGTTGACGTTGAAAATAAGCATACTGTGGCTTTAAATACGTTCTAGAACAGGCACATGCACCAAAAGGCAACCATCTAGTCTAAATAGTTGTCAGAATGATTCTGTGTTTTTCATGTTGATCAAGACTATGTAGGTGTGACATGAAATTCGATGGAATTTTATTAAAATTATGTTTTGAAACAAATCTTTTTATATGGTAAAACTCTACTTCTGGTTTTCATTTTACCCCCAAATAGTCAAAACTATTTCAGAAAGAAACTGTGAGTTAAGAAAAATAAGTTCCTGATAGAAGTTATGATGACATATACATTCAATTGATACTTTACATATACATTCAACTGATACTTTCTTTTGAATTTTTTTTTTGTCTATTTTAGAATCAATTTAACTTTTCAAGGAGGAGCCCACGCATTCACTATGTCTCAATAGAAATGGCTATTCTACCGTGTGTAAATACACTGATGGTTGTTGTCTCTCTATTTTTATTAACAGGGACCTTGACCCCAGTGACCCCAAATGTATTTTCAAAAGATAGAATAGCTATTTCTTAAAAATACGTTTACTCTAACTTCAAATGTACATATGCGAAATTTAAGATCATCCTCAAATCTACAACTATATTACCCCAGATCGAATAGTGAGTTTTTGAGAAAATCGTTTGCCTATTCAGGCTCTAACTTCCTCACCATATAAAAAATGCCCAATCTGTTAATCATTTCAAAACATTGTATTAACAGTGGATTAACCAAACCATATAATAATGACTAAGTCTTGCAACTCAGTTTGGACTGTATGCATGAATATACTACAATTCATTTTAAATTATCACATAACTTTGTAAATACTTGTATAATATACATTGTTGAGGCCTCATGGAAGATTGACTAGTTTCAGATGAGTTTTCTCGTTAAATAAAGTCTTTATTATTAGTATTATTATTATTATTTCTTTTGAGACATAGTAAATGCGTGGGAAGTACGTAGGAACTCAAACGTAAAAAATGTCACAAATTTAAAAATGGTTACAAATGTAAAAAAAAAAGAGTCACATATGTAAAAACATACGACAAATGTGTTACGTTTGGTGACATATTTTGTGACAAAAGTGAAAAAAATGCAAAAAAAATGGAAGTAATACATGTTTTAAAAAACAATAAAAAAAAATGTAAAAATACATTTTTAAACGTTCATTTGTTAGCTCCGTTGATCAAAGATCATGACGTGGTGCGGCGTCCGTCGTCGCTCCCTCCGTCCGTCCGTAAACGTTTGTTTGTGGTGACTATTCCTCTGACACTGCTTGACAGATTTTCATGAAACTTTACAGGAATGTTGCTCTTGATGTCTAGTTGATCCTAGCAAAATTTCAGGTGGGCCAGAATTGCAACATGGCTGCCAAGGCTAAAACTATATTTTAAAAATACGATTTTGTGGCGACTACACTTTCAAAAACCGTAAGTGATATTGAATTGGAACCTTAACCAAATGACTGGCACGGCCATCTTATTATATAGGGTGAAACATTGGGGCGACTACTTCTCAGAAAATGGTCCTATTTCCATAACACTTCACAGGTTCCCATGGCTGATCTAGCTATCAAAATCTATCAGTAGTGTTTCAAGGTCATTGACCTCTTGTTTTGAGCATTATTAGCCGTCGAATTCGAATTTGTGCTTAGTTTCCTGCGTCTCAGACCGACATTCCATTCGTTTCGACCAGTATACTGTTGTATGTACCTTCACACCCGCACTATTATACCACCTCAACTATACATTTCGACAGACGGGAGAATACAGAGCTAGTTGCGGAGAGACATTTGGATTACAAAACCATCGGATAGAGCGTCTATGTTCTTACAGGAGATTATCACTTGTCCATGTTTCCTCTCATACAAGTAATAATTTTAATAATCCCTTGTGTGTGCGCGCTTACGTGCGTGCTCGCGTTCGTGTGTGTTTCTATTCTGGTCCACTGACGCAGATTTCAAATCTTGAACATGAGATTTAAAATACGCTTATAGTAAATGCAAAATATCAAACCTGGCTCTTGTAGTTTCAGAAAATATGTTTTCCTATATAAGCCTATGTAAAACCGTGACCCCTGGCGCGGGGCTAAATTAGACCCAAGGATTACCATTTGACAAACTTAGTAGCAGACATAAACTGATGCTACTTGTAATACATTAGAGTTCTGTACCTTGTGGTTTCAGAGAAGAAGGGTTGTTAATGTTTTATCCTATATAAGTCTATGAAAAACATGTAAAATCTCAATATACAAACTTTGGACCCCCGGGGCACAATCATGTTTATCCGAGGGACTTTATTTGAACAGATCTGATAGGCTAGGCGTTGGCGATCATTTTAAAGAGATATTATCAAAATCTGTCCAGTGGTTCTTTAGAAGATGAGTGTTTAAGGTTTTGACAATATATGGTAATGGCGGCCATCTTAGACCTAATGCTAGCAAATCTAAAAAGCGAGTCATTTAATTATCATCCATGTGATGTTTGGTCAAAAATAGCCAACCGGTGTCTGAGGAGAAGTCGCCACGGCGAAAATTTACGGGCAGACGGACGGAAAGACGGACGGAGGGACGCCGCACCACGTCATGGTCATGACCTTTGATCAACAGAGCTAAAAAAATGAACGTTTAAAAATGTATTTATACATTTGTGTTCTTTTTTTTTTACACATGTTACTTTCTTTTTTTTCACATTTGTTAACTTTTTATTCTCACTTTTGTCACTTTTAATTTTTTTGCATATGTTACCAAACGTGTTACATTTGTCGTATGTTTTTACATATGTGACTTTTTTTTTTTTACATTTGTAACCGTTTTTACATTTGTTGAAATATTTCACGTTTGAGGTTCCTACAAACACCATTGTTTACGCTATTGTGGGGGCACTATATATTATCTCGGAGGTAAGGTAATCAGGCTGCTATGTTTAAAGGCTGTTCTTTTGGGCGCCCCCGTATGCAAAGTACTATGCGCGGAACAATATGTTCAAATACACTAGTAGTCACGTGACAAACAATTAAGTCATTGCTTACGTCATATAGCTTGCGCTGTATGATGTCAAACGTTCTCAGCTTATTCACGATGCTTATTAATGTTATGTGAACTGATGCATATGATGTGTTTATATCGGGGGTGTGCAAGGTTTGGGAGCATGGCAAGTTTGTTGTAATTAACATTTCATTAAAATTACTGTTGAGTTTGTCTTCGTGACGTATATTTACCAAGTGACGTCATGTAACGTGGCCCTTCCAACGAATAACATATACGCGGGGAAATAATGGAACAGCTAATAACATACAGCTGTCTCTCTTCTGTGTGTATATGAAAGACAGCGCAGGTGGTGTTAGAATGCCGTATAGTGTCCATAATACTCAACGATATTCTCACACATTCTACGGAAATCAAGTGAATGCTAGGTGTAGGTGGTGGGGGAGGGGATGGGAGGGATTATTGGTTAGTAGAGGGTATGGAGGGTCGGACAAAACTGTTTTTAGTGAAATTAATATTATGAAAAAGTTCAGGGAAGGTGAGAGGTGCCTGGAGTAGGGGTGGGGTCGGGGCGGCTATGTGGGTAGTGCATGGCTTGTCAATGGGTGTGGTGTGTGTTACTAGATATAGCTTTTCATCCAAGCTTTTATTGATATTTACTTTTGAACAAGTTTGGTCAAGATCTGATGAAAATAGCAGAATACAGAGTGTAAACAAAGCAAAGTGTGCATGTTTAAATAATTCAAGAGACATACCTCTGCTGTTTCTAGTTCGACACGGCTAGGTTTTGAATTTGTCTTCGCCTTTCTTCACTTCTATGTCCGAGAAATAAACAAAACAAACAGCGATGGGGTGGTGTTGGGGTTGTGGGGTGCTGTGGCGGGAGGCGTGGGCATAAGGATGGTGCGAGTCAGATATGGTTGATTTTCAAATTTGTCCTAACTTTTATCGATATTATCTTAAAAACAAGTTTGGTAGAGATCGGAAAAAAAGGACATCCAATGTTTACAAAGCAAGACTTGGAACGGTCAGTAGGAAATAAGGCCTACTGGTATTTAAGTGTTCACAACCTCGCTATTATCCTATCTTCAGCCTCAAAATGACAAGACAGTATAAATAAAAGTACAGCTTATCAAAAGGAAATCTCTAACAATAAAATTAGATATAAAAATCGAACAGGAAAAGTAGTATTTAAGGACGACAGTCAACCACAAACACACGCAGAAACAAAGAACAACTTTAAAGGTGAATAAAAGTCCAAATAAGACATAACAAACACAAAATATGTGAACAATAGGGCTTACGCCTTGGAACGGTAAGTGGCAAAAAAAGGCCGCTGGGTGTTTAAACAAGGTTCTAGGATGTACCAAACCTCACACTTACCCTACTTCATCCCAATAAAACGGGACAGTGTATATACAGAAATCCCCGCCATGAACTACTCTCATATAACCAGGCAGCATCAATAGGCAACATAAGTAAAACACAAAGATGCCCGTGTATATATAAATACAAAAAAACAATAGCCTAGAAAGCCACAAAGAAGGTACTCAATGACTTTGCAGAAGCCAGAGCAACAAGAGAACAAACCACTGAGGGCACGACAAGAGAAGATTGCAGACAAACATCAAACGTCACCGTCCTTTTGGGCTTTATGTAGACGTCATCATAGGGTCCGCAGTTTGTATGGTCATCAAATCCTACATCCAAAGAAATTAGGAAACGATAAACGTATATGTTATGTAAAAAGATATATATAAAAACATAATAAGATGTATCCAGAATTATACTGATGAGAGTTTGCATGTTTTGCATACACTAATATAGGGGAAACTTCTTCTCCCCAGAAACCTCTTGGCCAATTCTGACCATTTTTCACATGGATGATACTGTGATCAATGCTTTTTTTTAAAATTTGGACAAATTAGGTCAATATCCAAGATTGCCACCATTACCATATATGATCAAATCCTTAAAAAATACTATTTTCAAGAACAGATTTCGACAGTTTTCTTTATTAAAGATTGCTAACCCTAAAACTATAATATTTATACAAATGAAGTCACTGGATCAAAATTGGCCTCGGGGGTCAAAAGTGTGTATATAGGGATTTTGCAAGTTTTGCATAGACTTGTATAGGGAACATTTACAAATCATCTCCTCAGAAACTGCTTGGCAAATTTTGACCAAATTTCACATGGATGTTACTGAGAAAGTTATACAAAGTGGGTCAGTGCAACATTCAAGTTGACCGCCATTACCATATATATCAAAACACTTATAACTCTTCATCTCAAGAACCACTGAGCAGATTTCGACAGTTTTTCTTTATTAATGATTGCCAACCCATAGACTTTAAAAGAGTCAGATATGGCTCCGCCCAGGGGTTCCAAGGTTTGTATATAGAGATGTTTTTCATAGACTTATATAGGAAACAACTTAAAAAATCTTCTTCTTTAAAACCATAAGTTACAGAGCTCAGAGCTCATATATATGACATGTAGCATAAACTTATGGTCCTCTACCAAGTTTGTTCAAATGGTGACATTAGGTTCAAATGTGGGCCCACCCGAGTTCAAATCATTTTACATAATGTATCGGAAAATCTTTAAGAAAATCGTCTCTATAGACATGATAGATTTCTAATATGTTTGCATCTAACATTAGCTAATAGTATAATTGATCACTCAAATAATGTTCATTATTTATATTCCTTCTGTTTTAGAAAAAAAACAAGTAAAGTTCCTTGGAACATAAACTGTCGTGTTACGGGAATAATAAGCTTGTACCTAGAATTGTTTTAAAAGTATTTAAACCTTATCAAGCTTAACATAACGCTTGTTTTTACATAAGCCCACATACCAGGTGTTTGGTCCTCTTGTTCATGTTAATATCGATAAAAGCTAGGACCAGTTTGTGAGAAACTAGCCATGTCAGACTAGAAACAGAAGAGTTATGGTCATTAAAATATTTAAAAAAGCTTAACACACACCTGTTGACACAAAAACACACCATTCCTCGCCGCAACCCGCCCTCGCCTTTTTTTTTGGAAATAATTTATTTCATGAAGTTTTCTTGGTTGTAGAAGACAATTTTCAAGTTAAAAAACTGGCTATGTCGCATTTGAAACAGCAGTGTCTTGGCCCATGAATTATTTAAAAGTACTAAACTTGGTTTTGTAACATATCATTCGATATTAACCAGACTTGTTCATATGTATATAGTAATTAAGGCTTGGATATGATTGAAAACCAACCATATCTGATACATCTAATGATAAGCCATGCGTCCAAACTCCAGTTTTGCCTTTTTGTGAACATATATTATAAAGTTAACATTTATCATAAAAGAAAACATGGACACTTTCAAAAACTATCCATGTTAGACTAGAAACAGCAGTATTATAAATTGTGTATTTATATTTTCACGATGTGTCGTTTATGGGATAGTCTGAGAAAAATTAGGGCACTTATTTAAATACTATGAAAGAGTCTTATCCACACCCCAATCACACTGAAATCACACACACACCACCACCACCACACACACACACACACACAGATTGATTTATATCGAGCGCCCATAAATGTATTCGTTTAAAAAAAAGAATATGATAATGGACCTTTGGAAACGGCCGAGCACGACACATACGAAATATTGCAGTCTCGATTTGATTGAGACTGTTCATCAGCGGTAGTGAAATATGCTAGTTACCGCTCACGCCCTCTAGCCCCGGGTTGAGCAGAACTCAATATTCATTAAAATCAACAGTACAGAATTTTAACCATCCCGAAGATGGCAAGCATATGGCGGTGGTAATAGCGATATTTGTATCTTTATTTCATCCCCTATAGTCGAGTTTTAAAGACATTCACATAAACAGTCTTAAGTTTTGAATAGGTCGATAGCAACAGATGGTAATCATATGATACATTTATGATGATATATACGAGGCGGTATTCATTACTTTTCTCATAATATCTTGATGTAAGTTTAGTTCAGTAATAAATTCGAACAAAAAAGTCAGAACAGAACAAAAAACGTGCGCTTTGAAAATAGAATGATGACGGCAGATGCCAACATATCCAGATACTATTTGAGGATAATAGCTGCATTCAATGCATCTATCGGATTGCAAGAATTAATTGTATAGAGATGTCATCTATAACTTCTTTAGTGTATATTGTACCACGAGTGTGCCTGTTTGGTGTACGTCAATCCACAAGAGTAACATTTTACAGGGAGAGTCTAAAACGAGGATTTATTTTATATATTTGTAAGTTACTGTATGTGCAAACAATTTCACATCCATACAATATGTTCCGAAGTCGGAAAATATTGCACAGTGCTAAATGTCTTAGAGAAAGAAAAATTGAGATTGATGACATCACGTTGTCGAAAATGTGTGAAAGTTTGGAAAAAGATTATGAAATGACACAATTTATGCACAGAATGTCATTGTTTATCGGTGTACTTGTTCACGCCATGAAGGCTAACGCGTTTTCGCCCGTGACTATGGATTTTGAAGTGCTTTCGCCCGTGGCAATGCTGGAATTGTTGAAAAAATCCGCCAAGCACTTAAAACACCGAAAGCTGTGACCGTATTCTTTTTCGTGTTTTCGTTTTCATGATTTTTCAACCAGTTTCTTTAGATCAAAGTCTAAAAGAGAATCGACAAACCGAACTTTCCACCAATTCCTGCAATTCGTGCATTGCCACGGGCCAAATCACTTTTTACAAACTTTCACTCATTTGCGACAACGTTGTCATCAAGCTCCTACATATCTAGCAATTCCAGATTACCGAAATTCGATACGTTCTTCTGGGAACGACGAGTTAAATAACGCACAAAACATATAACACATGCGGTTAGAACAATGCTTGTGTGTTGGCAACTGCTGGTTGCGTCAACATTTCACGGCGCACTTCTTTCCCGCGGCATGCAAAGTAGCTTCCTTGTGTGCGCTAAATAATATTTAAATGTTCGTGATTGGTTGATTCATTATTTCACATCGGCAGTTTTCACCCGCGGCATATAAAGTAGCTTCCGTGCACGTGCTGAATAATATACAAAGTCCAGACTCTATTGTACCCATCTCGGTGAGCCGTATTATAGGCTCATTGAGTATGTTGGCGGAGGGACTATAAACCTTAGAATTACACACAATGTTGAATAATAATTGGATATTCGTGATACCAGTACTTTATTGAACAGTAAACTCGTCTTTCGCGGGATATTTTTGTGGCGGGTACGAGTCGCGTAGCGCGATATATTTTTGTTGGAGGTACTTGTCGCTACGTCGCTACTCGACTCGTATTGCCCCAAAAAATATCCCATGATAGACTCGTTTATCAGTTCAATAACTATTACTTGGAGTGCGTGGTCCAGTGGTAGAGCTGCGAACTCCTGATCGAGAGGTCGTGGGTTCGATCCTCCGTCGCGGCTACGTTATTTATCCTTGAGCAAGATAATTAATCCACATTGCTTAGTACTGGTTCCACACAGGAAGTCATCGAGAGTGATTAATCTAAGTTGCAAGAACTTGTTTCGCAATCGATGTAAAATAAATATGTTTAGAACATCATAACTATTACTCGTATGTTTACAATTATTCAGACTGAATCCCGATATCTTGTATATCTAAATTTGATATAATATACGTGTATAATAGGGTGGAATTTCTTCGATTCCTAGCAAACATTCTCTAATTCACAAAACACGGAGTATACAAAAACTGAATATTATGTAAAGTGTAATCTAAGTAGGGGCCATCGAAGCATTCTTGCTAAATTTAGAAGTTGCAATTTGCCCTTAGTAATAGAAACAGGGAGATATGCTCGACCGAAAACACTTGTTCGTGAACGACTTTGTAAATTTTGTACCAAGTCAACTATAGAGGATGAAACTCATTTTTCAGTCGTCGACTGTGATTTTTACTCAGATCTGAGATATGATCTTATTAATACTGCAAGCCAGTTAGATAACAGATTTTTAAATTGTTCGTCTATAGTAAAATTAATTCTTCTGATGAACTGTGATTCTTTACAGTACAAGTTAGCAAACCTACTTCTTAAAATGTATAAAAGGCGAGTTTTAGCTTTATGAACTAATAATATTTTAACTGAATCACAGTTTACTCATTATATATATAAACACATGAAATACACATATAAGCTCTTTTAAATTCACTACTTATGTATATGTATATACAATTTTAACAGTTATACATATGTTTTTGTGCAGTCACGGTTAATGAGGCTATCCAGATTTCTTTACCAGATATTTTAAGTTAGTAGCGTATAAGTCTGTTACACATTTTAAGTAATTGTTTTACATACTATAATATATATTATATGTAAGTATTATACTAGTATATATATTAGATGTAAATACTCATTTATCTAGAGATAGTGCATATAATCAGTTGTTGTATTATATAACTCTGACTGAACAAAACCGTCCAGTTGCACATTTGATGATGGAATGTTTATAATGTATATACATTGATAGTGTAGATATAATGAGATTATTGATTTGAAATATATGTGTTTTAAGTGTCTCATATGTCGTTATTACGGCCGGGTATAAAAGTTTGTTTGTGTAATATTTGAATATGTTTGTAACTTTTATATGTGACACTATAATAAAGTCTTAAAGTCTTAAAGTCTATACATCTGTCATGATGCAATGCATAAGGTGGCAAAGTCACACAATGCGTCGACCATGACAACGCAATTATGTGACTTTTTTGTGGGGTCACATAACGCATATAAATCAAATCTTATATAAACAGAGGATATTACATGAGTACTCATTCATTATTGAATTTATTAAACGAGTTGGCAAATGCTATATTTATATCATTTATGCTTACGAGTTTAATAAATTCAACAATGAATGAGAACGAATGTTAGATTCTATTTATTACATAACTTAAAAGGTCACATTACGTCAGAAAACGTACATTAACTTGACGTACATGACGTCATTAACGTTATGTTATACTGATAGTGGAATATCAAAAATATTGAATGGTGTTATTACACTCCCACACCACATGTTATGTGATAAATAGTCATAAAATACGTCGCATATACTTATTTCATTTTTGTTTCATCGCGTTATGTGACTTAAATGGCTTCTCTCCATTATGTATACTCACATTCGCCTTCTGTTTAAAAACTAATTACTAGGAAGTAGTCACTGTTGCAACTACCAACAGTATATTTTTAGACAGCGGAATAGTTATTGTCTGTTGAGATACATTGAATGCGTGCACATTAGCTTCGCCTCCTTCACAAGTGAAGTTTATTTGAAATTAGACTTTTTTTGTTTTGTTTTCAGGGCTCAATTTTGGCAAAAATGATAGTGACATTTTGAGAATGCTAGTAAATTTTTCAAGAACTGACAAACATTTGCAAGTGCATCAAAATACCTTAATTTAGAATACCATGTCTGCCTATTTTGAACATGTGCTTTCATATCAATGGTATTTTAATATTTTTAAGATTTCCTTTGTATTTATATGACACCTTTAGGATCTAGCATGTTTGCTAATAATGAATAATCTTGTGCTTTTTACTTATTTGTTACACATTTGTACTTACTCGCACAAACCTAGAAATTGCAAGTAAGTTTTATTTTCGTTTTGCCAGTTACAAAAAATGCCACTGGCAAAAAGTTGCCAGTCTAAATTGTCGCTAAATTTGAGCCTTGGTTTTTCACCAGGAAACATCAACTGAACGTAAGAAATAATCAATAAATAAACTATAAATAATGTATTTTGCGCTTATTACTCTCGGAAAAAATATATGGTCGTATTTCCAATCTCAATACAAGTGCAATGTTAGTATTGTACCAAGAATGTGTTGTTACCTTTAGTGCATAGGAGTGTTACCTTTAAAGCAGGTCAAACATCGTGTTACCTTTAGTGCATCCGTTGTTACCTTTAGTGCAGCAGTTGTTACCTTTAGTGCAGACATTTTAGTTACATTTAGTGTAGGTTATTACATTTAGTCCCAAAAGTATTACCTTTAGTGCAGCTTGTTACATTTAGTGCAGTTGTTACCTTTAGTGCAGTTGATACATTTAGTTCAGTTGTTACCTTTAGTGTAGGTTGTTAACTTAGTGCAGTTGTTACCTTTAGTGCTGTTGTAACCTTTAGTGCAGTTGTTACATTTTTGCAACAGACGTCACGGGTGCACAACAAAACACTTATATAATCTTAATATGGGGCAAAAACGTCGACCCGTGTTAACTATTTGATTTAGAGCATAAGTGATCACTAACCTGCTAACTGCACAATACCTTAAAGAAAAAAGGCTTTTTACAAACATGTATAGACTAACTGGTAAACATTTTCATTTCACGTCAATAAAAAACTTCGTATATTTCCGTTTCTAACAAATAATGGCCGATTGGGTCTATCGCACCTCGGCACCACAATATGTATATCAACGGGAAATGGGTAATTTACTGGTCTTCTAATATAGATATAAAAATCGAACAGGAAAAATAGCATGCAAGGACGACAGTCCACCACAAACACACATACAAACAAAGAACAACTATATATAAAAATGAATAAATGACAAAATAAGACATCACAAACACACAAGGGTTGACCATAGGGTTACCGCCCTGGAACGGTCAGTGCCAAACAACTCTCTGGGGGTTTAAACCAGGTTATAGGGTGCACCAAACCTCACACTTACCCTACTGTCACCCCAATAAAACCGGACAGTGTAAATAAAGAAATCCCCGCCATGAACTATTCTCTAAGACTTGCATAATCGAATGATTGTGTGATTTATTATTTCGCAATAACAGAGCAAAATGGCGACGACTGCATCAACAAATCGTCGTGGAAACCCTTCTTATTGTCTGTGTTTTGTGTTTGTTTGCGCACAAGCCAGAAGTGGTGCTTCAAGATAACATTTGAATTTAGATTAAAAACCACGTGATTAATCTGATATCTGGCACGTCACTTCATGAATGAAATAGTGGCAAGGGACATGGACATTCGTTCAATTTTAAGCAAACAATGCTCAGTGTTATTTGTTTTACATGAATATATTTAAATATAAACAAAGACAGCAATGTGACAAATGTGTTATTCCCTGTCATTCCCTATTTTGAAATAAATTGGTCCATATAATAGTCCATATATCCAGAGAAAGTATTGTTTGTCTGCTGAATAAATGTAATATTCTATAAACCAATTTATTTCACATACAAACAAAAACAACTTTGAGTAAAAATGCATCAAACTTGTCTGATATAAAAGGCTCAATTTTTGCCATATAATAATTCGTTCTGATATTATGTTTACATCAATAGTGTTGAGTTACTCTCATGTACTATATGGTTGACACTGCTTATGCCTAAAATATGCCTATGATTAAACATTTTACTTGAACATATCCCATTTATTTTTGACCTATTTATTAAAGATGGCGGACCAATAGTTCTTAATATCCACCACACAATAAAAGTCCTTGGATAAACATTTTTAAAATAAAATAGTTTTTAAATGTTGATCGAGCAGAATTTTACAATGCATTACGTGGTCAGAGTATTAACGTTCATACCCAATCCACCCCTTCTCAAAGAAGCGAAAACGGGGGTATGAAATTGAATCTTAATTACGGGTTACAAAGTTTGCATATTGTACAATTAAAACATTTAATAGATTATTTTAAACAGGTTATCGCATTATTTTCAGTAAAAAATGTTTTCAAACGTGTTTTATTGTCTAAATATCCGTTATAAAATATTGCTAATATAAGCTTTCCCATCGCTTAATGGAATTAGGGCGGGACCACGTAATGGAAAATGCCCCAGCAAAAACAACATTCTCATGTGAATTTTTTTATTTTTCAACCAATTTTCAAAAGTAAGATAGTTTTATTCACCACTAACAACGTCGTCAATTGTTTCTAAAAATCTGAAACAACCTTTGACAGAAACAATCGTCCGAATATTTTAAGGATGATAAAAACCGCCTTGGAAAAGTTAACATATATTACGAATATTGTCTATTTTGCAGGTAACGGGACAGCTTCAACGTCATCAGTATTATTCTCGTCTGCTATGGTGATGGTACTACATATAAGTATGAATGATAGGACGGATCGTTAAAGTAGCTATCCCGTCAACAACAGTCAACTTTTACAAAATATGTACACCGTTTCTAAACATACTGACGACGCGGTGTAAAGACAACTTACATATTTTGAGAATCCAAACTCTATAGCCACAATATAAACCGCTTTAACCAGTCAGGCCAAACCTCAAAACTGGAACGTCGAATTTAGAGTAACCAACTCATAATTCATTTTACGCATATTCAGTCACAAGTATCTTAATAACCTGTCAATAAACCTATACTTTTAATCGGCACATATATATATATTATTATATGGCCTGAACACCTGGATAGAGTTTTGCTTAATGGTTTTGAGTGTAATTGTGACGTTATTCGGCGGGTTAATTTTTTTAACTAATACTTTGTTTTAAAGCAATCGTTTGCATGGGCGGAATAAACCGAAAACAATATTATTACACAAAACCAAGCACAATGTATGTCCATAGAGGCAAGCCAAAAAACAAATTAAAACAACTTCAAGCATAGCGACGGCATAGTCATAAAACGTAGATATACAAATCGAACAGGAAAAGTAGCATTCAAAGTTTGTCAACCACAATCACACACAGAAACAAAGAACAACTTTAAAGATGACTAAAAGGCAATATAATACATCACAAACACAAAAGAGTTGACAACAGGGCTACAGCCTTGGATCGGTCAGTCGTAAAAATCGCCGCTAGGGTTTAAGCCAGGTTCTTGGGTGCACCAAACCTCACTCTAAACGGGACAGTGTAAATAAAGATATTCCCGTCAGGTTATAATTTCATAGCATGTGCACGAGTGTGTAGATCGTGCAGCTCGTGTGATTATATCTTTACAGGGTGTACAGTTGAGGTCCGTTTGGAAAGCGTGACCGTTGTTGTTGTTGTTGTTACTTATTTCATGCATGCTTAAACAAATCAAAGTGGGATTATCGGATTTATGTAATGTCATATGCTGGATGAACACCAGTACTTAATCGTACCCGGGAATAATTGCTTAAATATGCCGATTTATTTTTTTGTCTTTGGATTGCACGTACCAGTGCCAGCCTATGTATCGATTCAGCTTTTTCTTACCGGAAATAACCGGTTTTCTACTTAGAAAGATCAACGATGCTGAAATCAATAACACAAATCAGTTGAATACTGGCTACCAGCCGCCGATATATGGTTGATGATGAGGTTAAATTAGATAAATGATTTTGATGATCATTAATGCATTACTCTGCTTTAAACATGTACTTTTTAGCATTTTTTAGCAGTCACTGTTTAAAGCACGTATAAATAGTTGAACATTACTACCAAAAACATATAATCAAACGGACAAGACACTCCTGCTGTAGGCCCTCAATTTAAAACTCGCCCGTTATATTTAGCCAGGTTTCTGTTTCAGTTCATGCCCATGCAAATAGTTCAATGAAAAATAAAAAATACAAATATTTTCCTTTCTCATAGTAAAACCCACACCTAGTATTGGTTCCAGCGTCCTTAAGATTTCATCTTTTGACCAGTTTGTTTGTTTGAAAGGTGTTTTAAGCCATTTTAGCGGACGGTAGGCCATACATGCGAATTTTAGTTCATACTGCATAAGGAATCATTGGAATCAACAGACACAAACAAGAGAGAAAAGCAGCTGATTCGGCTTTATTGCGTCTGTTCATGAGAGGTAATACAAAATGCAACACCTCCCACGTCCCCTAGCACTATTAAGTGGTATTTTACTTTTAAGCCACACATATTTGGCTCAATGATTCCAAGAGAACAGTAATCTACAACTACTGATTCGTAGTCGGGGCGACATTTTACAGCCGCCAAACCGAGTACATCTCTCTCTTGTTTGTATTTGTTGCTTCCAAGAGATCCCCTTTCCGGTAAGAATATGATCTTATCGAATGTTGAATAGTGTGAGGGGTAATGGCAGCTTAAAAAAAAATTGTCTGTCCATTATGCATGGAATTGCAGTTGCATGGAATTGCAGTTGCGTATTCTTATTGAATTTTTTAATATGCAGATTATTTTAATGTATTATTCGCATTAACATTTACAATAGAAGTATTTAGTTACGATCAACACGTATTACACAGTTTTAATTAATTATCTGTTTTGTACGGAAACGAATTTATTAATAATCGAATCCGTATCTAACCTTTACGAAACAAAATAAGAGATTAAGTACGAAATCACGATGAGTTTATCTGTGCTAACAGTAATAATACATTATCAAATCCATTCTTGCTACATTATCAAACAACGAAAATATAAAGAATAGATAACGTCATAACATTTTAATTTTGCATTTCGTTATTATAGCGTTGTTTTAATTAGGAAATAATAAATAAGTACCTGTGTTTTATCTGTGAATAAAATACAGTTAGGAGTTCGGATGCGTAGTAATTAAATCACGAGTGCGTTAGCACGAGTGATTTAATTTCTCGCATCCGAACGACTAACTGTATTTTATTCACCGATAAAATACAGGTCCGTATTTATTATTTCGATTCTAACACAACAATTACCCCATTATTTACGCTATTGTTGGGGCACTATATATTATCTCGGAGGTCAAGGTAATCAGGCTGCTATGTTTACAGGCTGTTTCATTGGGCGCCCCCGTATGCAAAGTTCTGCGTTTCAATGCACTAGTTTTCACGTGACAAACAATTAAGTCATTGCTTGCGTCATATAGCTTGCACTGTATGTTCACACCGTTCTCACCTTGTTCAAGATGCTTATTAATGTTATATGTACATGTGCATATGATGGGTTTATTTCGCGGGTGTGCACGGTTTGGGAGAATGGCAATTTTGTTGTAATTAACATTTCATTAAAATTACTGTTCAGTTTGTCTTCGTGACGTATATTTACCAAGTGACGTCATGTAACGTGGCGCTTCCAACGGATGAAATATACGCGGGGAATTAATGTAACAGCCGTGTTTTATCGTAGAATAACATACAGCTGTCTCCCTTCTTCGTGTATATGGAAGACTGCAGAGGTCGTGTTAGAATTAACTACTAATTGCTAATTTCTTTAATCAGTTCTTTTTTAAACAATAAACAAATAAATTGATCTTCATATTTTCTGATCGAAATAATTCACTGAACTTCAACATTTTGGTGTTTCCAAAAACATTGTTTAGTATGTTGTACATTTATATCATGGTATATCGGGCATTCTAAAATAAAATTGAACTTATCATCTAATTCATTACACAATTGACATTTTCCTTCATGAGCTGGTTTTATTTGGTTTGTTTATCGTCCCATTTATATCTGTAACAGGGGTAGGTCTAAAGTGCGGAAAGGAGATTGTTGCTAAGAAAAGGGCTTGCTCATAGGTAAACATAACATAAAACTTACTTTTTTTAAGTTTTCTTTGGAACCCCATATTTCTGATAATGGTTTAAATTAAACAAAAATGACACGATAAAGCTATAATAATGATTTTATACGTATCATAGCGCCAACCTCCTTTCCGCGGAATGGACTCCTTTCCACTATTCAGGCTTACCGCTGTGTAGTGCATATCAATATATTCCTATATTTACAAAGTCTAGTTATGGTTGAAATGTAATGGACTCCTTTCCACTAGTAGGCTTACCGCTGTGTATTGCATATCAATGTATTCCTATAGCTATCGTTGAAATGTTAACGTTTTTAACATATTGTTAGTGTTAGCTCTTGAGGATAATTGTAAATGTCTATTCCAATTTTTAATGTATTGATCTCTTATTCTTCTAAAGAAATATGTTTACTGTTAGCTCTCATGGTCCGGATAACTGTAAATGTATTGATCTCTTATTCTTCTAAAAAATATGTTTACTGTTAGCTCTCGTGGTCCGGATAACTGTAAATGTTCATTCCAATTTTGAATGTATTGATCTCTTATTCTTTTTAACAATATTGTAGGTGTTAGGTCTTGTGGATAACTGTTCATTCTAATTTTGAATACATTGACCGTTTATTCTTTTTCAAAATAGTGTTAATGTTAGCTCTTATGGGTAGCTGTACATGTTCAATCCAATTTGAATGTGTTGATTTTTTTATTCTTTTTAAAAATATTGAAAGTGTTAGCTCTTATGGATAAATGTATATGTTCAATCCAGTTTGAATGTGTTGATTTTTTATTCTGTGTGTCACCATATATAACAAATATTTTTTCACTTCCCACCCCATGGGAAACGTAACGACTTTATTTATGATTTACTCTTAGCCTATTACAATTAAACTTTACACACTCTGCGGAATAGATATTTGTCTACTAATTACTCTGTATCCCATATACGCTGCGGTGTATACAACTAGTAGCGTGCAGATCTAAATGGTTTCTTTACAGCACATGTATGTTTTATGAAAACATAAAAGTTAAAAAGCATACCTTCTAAACGAAGCGTACGTTTCTAATCAGTTGTTTCAACTAACGCCTTGACACATTGGGTGATTTCGTGCATATGATAGTGGTGTACAATAATTCTGGACACAAAGTTGAAATCTTCTCCGTTAAGATAAAAAAAATATATATTCAGACTTTAAAACCTAAAGTTTCTAAGATAGTTTTTATTTGCCTTGCCCATGAATTTCTCTTGGATATAATTCTAAATTCTGTATCATCACATTATGTGCTATCTTAATAAATTTATTTTCCTGTGATCAAACTATCTTTAATTGGTATTTTATTATTTTCAAAATCGTCTAGTTTCTAGCTGCATGGATTCTACAAATTTTCCCATAGACAAAGTCATTTTCAGTTTGGAGTTGTATCCCTAGTTATTGTAAATAGTATCTTAAATGCGTTTTCTTTATATCACCTGCTTTTTAATACCCCAAATACTTCATTCCCATAGCTTCAAATTGGAGCTAACAGTTTATCAAAGGAGATCCAAAATGTGACTGATTGGAATTTGTATACACATACTTTTAGCTTATAAACTGCCTTCAATGTTTTCCCTGTGTGACACTCAAAAACACGTTGGACAGATCCACCAATAGTGAATACAATACCCCAGAAGTGGTCTGAGTATTAACTTTCATTCCCCATCCAACTCCTTCTTCAAGAAGACCCCTTCTCCAAGAAGGGAAAACGGGGTTGGCCGGGGTATGAAATAAAACCTTAAGTTCGGCTTAAAAAGTTTGCATATTGTAAAGTTAAAAAAAATTAATAGGTAATTTTAAAAAAAGTTATCACATTTTGTCATTAAAAGATGTTTTGTTGTCGAAATATCGTTATAAGATCCTGCTAATATAAGCTTTTCCATCGCTTAATGGAGTTAAGGTCGGACCACGTTTTCCTGATTCTGAAAAATCACAATAGCATCCTCATAAAGTAATAAGAACAATTTTAACATTCAAATGTCTACACCTGCATAACCCTTTAAAATAAAAGTCTATGGAATATCATTGACGTACATAGACAAGAAGAAGCGTGATAATAACACCCTTGACGGACACAATGGTTGCAGCTATAATCCTCACTTAATTCGTTTTTCCATATCATTTTGGAGTTAACGTGTGCATAAATTGACCTAATAATAGATAAAATATTTCTTCTAATCCGTAGTTTATCAACTGTGTACCATAATACATCCCGAACATATAATCAAACCCTTCGTAAAATCAATGAAGGCAACACAGCTTTTTGTGTTTCTGTTTATCATATGGTTTTGGTGCATGAACTTTCGTCCCCCGTGTTTGTAATTATTTTTTTATATATTTGTACAATAACATATACGATCGTTTCCTATTTTTCTGGATGTAGATTTTATTGTTAGATATTTCCTTTTGACGGGATATACTTTTATTTACACTGTTTTGTCAATTTGAGCATATACAGTATAAAAGCGAGGTTGTGTACCTCGGGCGATCTGGGCGGTCCCGTGTGTCGGTCTATCCTCCGAGCACGTTGAAAAGAGCCATAGTAATATATTCGATAATACGAGTAGGGCACGGTTCCCGGTTTCCTATGTATCCTTCCCCTCTCTCTGGAGCGGCTCTAAATAACATATACTGTGTTGATGAGCCGTTAAACAACATTCAATTCAGTTCAGTTATAATCAGTTTCGTGTAATAGATTCTTGTTTTCGCAAACTCTGCCATTTAAAAATAAGATGCCTGACTAATTTAACAGTTTGTTAACACCGTTTGAATTTTTACGAGTGATTAAATATGGTGGATATCACATACAAGAAACAGGTACGTGTAGTCATTTCCGTCATGTGTATTTTATCATTTAGCCTGTTACATGACACAAATAAACTACGATGGAGCTCACAGCATAGGAAAATATAAATTTTATTTTGTCATAATCCGTTGACAGATAACACGTCACAGTATTAAATACAGAACAAGAAGATGAATACAATACATGACCTGATTGATGACGAAACCATTGTGTTACGTTTTATTAATAAAAACAGCTGTGGTTTCGATCCAATTCACTTCATGTAATACAAATGCAACCAAATACAGTAACCCTCTCAGTTCAATTATAACACAAATAGGTGTGCAATTTGAACAGGAAATTTCGTTTTCACAGAAAACAGTTAAATCAAAACACACATTAACACAAAGAGCAATTTAAAAGTTAAACGTTAATTAAAAGCAAGGCATATGATATTACAAACATACAAATGGATAATAGTGCTAGTGCATTGGAACAATCTGTGGCAAAAAAACGCCTATGTTTTTTTTCGGCTTCACCAAACCTCACTCTTACCCTATTGTCATCCGAATATAACAATACAGTGTAAATAAGAAAACCACACCATGCTATATCCCCTAACAAACCAGGCAGCATTAATAGGAAATATTATGATAGATAAATGTTTGTGACGTTTCATGTAATAGAACGACAACCAACTACAGTGATCCTCTCAGTTCAGTTCTTACAAGTACACTTAAAACTAGAACTATCATTGAAGGTGATGACTAACCTCGCGTTTTGATCAGTTGTTACATGTATATGACATTTGGGAACAACCTATTCAAAATTGTTTGAGGAATGAATGCAAGTAATAAAAATATGTTAGGCGACGCGATGGGAAAAAGCGCGAGGGAACTCAACGGGTAGCTACGAAAAGATTGATTCCTATGTAGCCCCCACTTAAATTTGCACTTAGTGTACTAACATTCATCAGAAACAATAATTGTGTCAAAATAATACTTATTCTACTACCTTATATTCCTTAAATGTATTTATGCCAAAGTTGTGTTCGCACATGTAATAAACTTACACCTTTCATGGGATTTACCGGTCACATGATGAAGGTACAAATAACTTGAATGTACTGCTTCAATGCTAGGCACGTCCATCACGTCCATCATGTCCATCTTAGAAGATAAAACTAGTGTTTCGCAACCTTTGTTTCCAAATGGAAATTGGACCTATCATGTGTGTACCCCTGCATGGAAAACCCACTGTGCCCAATCCGGATAAGTACTACTGGGGTAGGTGTGCCTCTTTGTGATATAAAAAGACGCACACCTACACCATTTAATAATATATTACTATAATAGGTTGTAGAATACCCATGAAAACATACATCACAATTAAAAAGTAAATACTTAGATTCCAGAGGATAGGGTCCATACGTCATAATCCGAAACTTAACATTCAATACCAGGCTGTCTTGATTTTGTAAATAATTTCAGTGTAAACAGTCCAATCACTATTCCTTACATTTATGTTAACCAGTAACCAGATGACAAAATGGTATTCGTCGTCGAGTATGCTACACTATCTTTATCGTCTCTCGTCATTTACACCGTCTCTCGTCTATATGGACTCTATTTTTGAACCGTCTGTACACCTCTACGTTTACTCTATGATATGATATGAACACCCGCATGATAGGCAGAGGCTTTACACTAAGCCTGTACCGCGGTCATAGTTGCACCTATACTAAAACAACTATTGGCTTATTGGTAAACATTAACTATATAGCTGTACAAGTATATACATACATGTAGTTGTGTAAACAAAACACAATCGAACCGATAAAATGAATTCCAGTGAATTCATTCTGTTGAGTTTTCGTTAAAAATAAATAAAGCCCCTAGCTTTGCAGATTATGACATGCTAATGTTGCTCGTGATGTCTAATTGATCCAAGACAAATTTTAGGTCGGCCGGAAATTCAAGATGGTCGCCGCGGCTAAAACTAGATTTCAAAATTATGAATTAATGAATAATTGCTTCTTTTTCTTAAAATCTACAAAAGATATAAAACACCAAATGCATTCGTAGTACAATAATCAGCAATAAAGCCCATGTTTTACACTGAAAATAAAGGTTAATCGGTCATGTTGTGATATAAGGATTTTTGGGTATATGCATGTAAGGTATGGTACATTACGGGAATCCTGATTCGCCTAATTCTTGTGACGTTTCATCCTCGTGACCGGGAACAGAGATGGCATGCTGGCAAAATATGCTTTTAATTTTTATATAAAACCTTTTCATCTCTAGAGGTATTAAATAAACCATTGGAATCAAAAACATACTAGCCATGTGAATAGCATATACACTGTGTTTTAGTCTGTAGCAATACACGTCGTCACTATAATCGCACTTACTGGGCACTATTGACAGCATATAAAGCGGTATTCTCATAAGAAAACAAGCACCAAGACAAACTCCTACCAAAGCCATTATATTGTGGCTGCCCGGGGATGCCGATTCTCTAAATGCCGGTAAGCACGTGGCAGCAATTATTATGGAAATGAAACATGCCAAAATCAGAACCAATGGAATTCCATATGACAAAACAAACCATACATTTTCCGTTATTTTGCCAGTCATAAAAATACAATATTGACTGAATGATCGCGATGAGAGTAGACGAAACACTACTGCAAGAAAGGCACATAAAATCCATGGCACCACTACCAGTAACGGCATCAAAATACCGGTTGGTGAAGTATCAAACATCCTTGGTGAAATTATAACAATACACTGACATATTCCCAAAATCATTATTGCGACATTGGACATGTAGGTTAATGTATCTTTGATGAAACTCACAATGTTGCATAGTACAACTTGTTTATATGTTACTGTATTTTGCGTCAACCAAAAAGCCCCTCTGAGACAATGTATGCAACCGATGTTGAGCATTAAACGAATCTGTAAATTGCGTCGCTGTTTACGACTGACAAGTACCGATACGATCAGAATGCTATTAGATAGCACGATACATACAGCCAGTACAATATAGAAATAACAAACACGTTTCGCCTCTTTCTCAATTAGTTTCATTTCATCTATAAATCTGGAAATAAACGGGTCGTCAACATAATTGTAATCGGCGTAGGTGTCATTGTTGTTGTCCATCTCCATGGTTACTTGTACTTTCCAAACATTGCGTCAAATGTTCTGAAAAAAAGAATAAACAATATGTGAATAAATGTATTAATGTATTAAAGGGACACTGTCCGTAAGTAAGCAGATATTGAGCATAACCAAATAACTGGCTGACTTTTATTCAGTCAAATGTATACATGAAAACACGAGGATAGACCCTAAGAAGTATGTAGGAATACATTCGTGAGTTTGAAAAAAATAAGTTTTAATTATTATAAGTAAATAAAGTGGGACCCACAATATTTACCTTGTCTGCGATCACGTGACTTTCATTAGCGCATTAGGTTTTGACCACAGTATGTATTGCGAAATATGTTTAGCCCGCTTAGCTCCGTCGGGAGCGTTATCGACCACTTCACGCTCACGCACACTATTATTACTGTAAGTGTAATTTTAGTTCGGGCTGCGAGTTCAAACGCACAAAGCGGATTTACTTTTTTTGTACCGCGATTGAATTCCGTTAAACAATCTTGCTTTTAATTAGTAAATATTCAATAATGTTTAGTGTGTAATGTTTGCGAACATAATTATTGTGTTGTATAAGCTAAAAGTTACGGACAGTGTCCCTTTAATGAGCGAATTTGTATTTCTTAAAGATACTATGGTTTTATATTAGGCAACTATGCTTTTAAGTTTGACGTGTTCGACATATTTGAATCGGTGATATTAAAAACGGTATTCAAGTTTGAGCACTATAGTAAATATAACTCAAACGTAATCATGAAAAAAAGTCCAACAAATAAAATAAAGTGTAATAAAAGGTAAACGAAAATGATTACAAAACAAAGTCATTAATAAAACAAGAGCTGTTGGACAACAGCGCATCTCCATTATTCTCTTTGTTAGAGAACAACCAATTCTCCATATAACATATACATCTACTGTCATCTATACTCCTCATCTAAGCAATATCTAAAGATGGGAAAAAAGATGTATGCACTGTGATATATCCATGAACAATATAAACAAATAAGAAAGAGGACATGTTAAGAAAGGAAAAAAAGAAACAAAACAACCAAACAACAAAACAAACAACAACACTAGAAATGTGTCCATAGGAAACGGATGCCCCCGAAATTGTTTGACATATTAATCTAAGGAAATTATATTTCAGTCAACATTAGTTTCGTCAATTTGTAAGATTAAAGAATTGGAAATGGTTAGAGTATGACGAAAAATAAAGTTCATGTAGGGAAGTAATGTACACTATTTGGTTGAATTTCGCTCTGTGATTTTAGAGGAGATATAGCAACGGACGGACGAACACACGATAGTGTTTAGCGTTATTTAAAAATAGCTGAGATAAAAACAACAGTTGTTGCATATGTACTTACCACGGTATCGTGATATCAATATTACTAACAGCCATGTCGAGGTTATGACAATCGTCTTATAGACATAATTGAAACTGGCATATTACAGAATCCAAGTGTTTTTGAATTTATTCAACTGATGCAAACTACTTGTAAGCTAGGCATCTTATCTGGGTTCCGCAGAGAAGCATTTATTCTTAGAAATACTGCAATTTATAGTTAGTAAATTATTTATGTTCATCCTCGTTTGGATATAATATTTTAACCATAATTTAATAATAATAATATGTAACAATTTATTAGGTATAATTAATTAAATCCTTATAACATGACTGTTTATTAGCGTTTGCGTGTTTTGTATTTTCACATTGCGAAATGTAAAACCTTTTTCGACCAGTCCATAAGAAAAATGCAATATGTATTTAGATGACGAAATACATTTATTTAAATCATACATAAAACATGTTTTCTGATATGTTCTCATAAAATAAATGTTTTCAACTTTTTCAATAAGTACTTACCGCCGCTCAATTGTAACACGAGTAACCCAAACAAATGTTATTAATTTTTATTTAGTAACGCATCAGCTATTTGTCAAACAACTGTGTGTATCTATATATACACATATACAATGAATAGCTTGATTTCTACATTCATGCCTTTATAAAGCAGAGCTGACATTTACTTGGACCCATAAACAATGTTGTAATTATCATGACATTTACTTGGACCCATAAACAATGTTGTAATTATCATGACATTTACTTGGACCCATAAACAATGTTGTAATTATCATGACATTAACTTGGACCCATAAACAATGTTGTAATTATCATGACATTTACTTGGACCCATAAACAATGTTGTAATTATCATGACATTTACTTGGACCCATAAACAATGTTGTAATTATCATGACATTTACTTGGACCCATAAACAATGTTGTAATTATCATGACATTTACTTGGACCCATAAACAATGTTGTAATTATCATGACATTTACTTGGACCCATAAACAATGTTGTAATTATCATGACATTTACTTGGACCCATAAACAATGTTGTAATTATCATGACATTTACTTGGACCCATAAACAATGTTGTAATTATCATGACATTTACTTGGACCCATAAACAATGTTGTAATTATCATGACATTTACTTGGACCCATAAACAATGTTGTAATTATCATGACATTTACTTGGACCCATAAACAATGTTGTAATTATCATGACATTTACTTGGACCCATAAACAATGTTGTAATTATCATGACATTTACTTGGACCCATAAACAATGTTGTAATTATCATGACATTTACTTGGACCCATAAACAATGTTGTAATTATCATGACATTTACTTGGACCCATAAACAATGTTGTAATTATCATGACATTTACTTGGACCCATAAACAATGTTGTAATTATCATGACATTTACTTGGACCCATAAACAATGTTGTAATTATCATGACATTTACTTGGACCCATAAACAATGTTGTAATTATCATGACATTTACTTGGACCCATAAACAATGTTGTAATTATCATGACATTTACTTGGACCCATAAACAATGTTGTAATTATCATGACATTTACTTGGACCCATAAACAATGTTGTAATTATCATGACATTTACTTGGACCCATAAACAATGTTGTAATTATCATGACATTTACTTGGACCCATAAACAATGTTGTAATTATCATGACATTTACTTGGACCCATAAACAATGTTGTAATTATCATGACATTTACTTGGACCCATAAACAATGTTGTAATTATTAGTCTACTATTAATAAGATGGATATGAATAATATACAATCGTAATGACAGATAATTTGCAGTTGGTATTTTGTGACATTTTCAGGAATACTTCACATTTTTAGAAGTACATGTAACTCAAACGTAATTATGAAAACAAGTCCAACAAATAAAATAAAGTGTAATAAAAGGTAAATGAAAATGATTACAAAACAATGTTATTAATAAAACAAGAGCTGTTGGAGAACAGCGCATCTCCATTATTCTCTTTGTTAGAGAACAACCAATTCTCCATATAACATATACATATACTGTCATCTATACTCCTCATCTAAGCAATATTGAAAGATGTGAAAAAAGATGTATGCACTGTGATATATCCATGAACAATATAAACAAATAAGAAAGAGGACATTTTAAGAAAGGAAAAAACGAAACAAACAACCAAACAACAAAACAAACAACAACACTAGAAATGTGTCCATAGGAAACGGATGACCCCGAACTTGTTTGACATATTAATCTAAGGAAATTATATTACAGTCAACATTACTTTCGTCAATTTGTAAGATTAAAGAATTGGATATCAATTACCTAAGTTAGAGTATGGCGAAAAATAAAGTTCATGTAGGGAAGTAATGTACACTATTTGGTTGAATTTCGCTCTGTGATTTTAGATGGAGATATAGCAACGGACGGACGAACACACGATAGTGATTAGCGTTATTTAAAAATAGCTGAGATAAAAACATCAGTTGTTGTATATGTACTTACCACGGTATCGTGATATCAATATTACTAACTGCCATTTCGAGGTTATGACAATCGTCTTATAGACATAATTGAAACTGGCATATTACAGAATCCAAGTGTTTTTGAATTTATTCAACTGATGCAAACTACTTGTAAGCTAGGCATATTATCTAGGTTCCGCAGAGAAGCATTTATTCTTAGAAATACTGCAATTTATAGTTAGTAAATTATTTATGTTCATCCTCGTTTGGATATAATATTTTAACCATAATTTAATAATAATAATATGTAACAATTTATTAGGTATAGTTAAATCCTTATAACATGACTGTTTATTAGCGTTTGCGTGTTTTGTATTTTCACATTGCGAAATGTAAAACCTTTTTCGACCTGTCCATAAGAAAAAGTAAGTACTTACCGCCGCTCAATTGTAAGACGAGTAACCCAAACAAATGTTATTATTTTTTATTTAGTAACGCATCAGCTATTTGTCAAACAACTGTGTGTATCTATATATACACATATACAATGAATGTCTTGATTTCTACATTCATGCCTTTATAAAGCAGAGCTGACATTTACTTGGACCCATAAACAAAGTTGTAATTATCATGACATTTACTTGGACCCATAAACAAAGTTGTAATTATCATGACATTTACTTGGACCCATAAACAATGTTGTAATTATCATGACATTTACTTGGACCCATAAACAATGTTGTAATTATCATGACATTTACTTGGACCCATAAACAATGTTGTAATTATCATGACATTTACTTGGACCCATAAACAATGTTGTAATTATCAGTCTAGTATTAATAAGATGGATATGAATAATATACAATCGTAATGACAGATAATTTGCAGTTGGTATTTTGTGACATTTTCAGGAATACTTCACATTTTTAGAAGTACATGTAACTCAAACGTAATCATGAAAACAAGTCCAACAAATAAAATAAAGTGTAATAAAAGGTAAACGAAAATGATTACAAAACAATGTCATTAATAAAACAAGAGCTGTTGGAGAAAAGCGCATCTCCATTATTCTCTTTGTTAGAGAACAACCAATTCTCCATATAACATATACATATACTGTCATCTATACTCCTCATCTAAGCAATATCTAAAGATGGGAAAAAAGATGTATGCACTGTGATATATCCATGACCAATATAAACAAATGAGAAAGAGGACATTTTAAGAAAGGAAAAAAAGAAACGAAACAACCAAACAACAAAACAAACAACAACACTAGAAATGTGTCCATAGGAAACGGATGCCCCCGAAATTGTTTGACATATTAATCTAAGGAAATTATATTTCAGTCAACATTACTTTCGTCAATTTGTAAGATTAAAGAATTGGATATCAATTACCCAAGTTAGAGTATGGCGAAAAATAAAGTTCATGTAGGGAAGTAATGTACACTATTTGGTTGAATTTCGCTCTGTGATTTTAGAGGAGATATAGCAACGGACGGACGAACACACAATAGTGTTTAGCGTTATTTAAAAATAGCTGAGATAAAATCAACAGTTGTTGTATATGTACTTACCACGGTATCGTGATATCAATATTACTAACTGCCATGTCGAGGTTATGACAATCGTCTTACAGACATAATTGAAACTGGCATGTTACAGAATCCAAGTGTTTTTGAATTTATTCAACTGATGCAAACTACTTGTAAGCCAGGCATATTATCTACGTTCCGCAGAGAAGCATTTATTCTTAGAAATACTGCAATTTATAGTTAGTAAATTATTTATGTTCATCCTCGTTTGGATTTAATATTTTAACCATAATTTAATAATAATAATATGTAACAATTAATTAGGTATAATAAAATCCTTATAACATGACTGTTTATTAGCGTTTGCGTGTTTTGTATTTTCACATTGCGAAATGTAAAACCTTTTTCGACCTGTCCATAAGAAAAATGTAATATGTATTTTGATGACGAAATACATTTATTTAAATCATACATAAAACATGTTTTCTGATATGTTCTCATAAAATAAATGTTTTCAACTTTTTCAATAAGTACTTACCGCCGCTCAATTGTAAGACCAGTAACCCAAACAATTTGTATTAATTTTTATTTAGTAACGCATCAGCTATTTGTCAAACAACTGTGTGTATCTATATATACACATATACAATGAATAGCTTGATTTCTACATTCATGCCTTTATAAAGCAGAGCTGACATTTACTTGGACCCATAAACAATGTTGTAATTATCATGACATTTACTTGGACCCATAAACAATGTTGTAATTATCATGACATTTACTTGGACCCATAAACAATGTTGTAATTATCATGACATTTACTTGGACCCATAAACAATGTTGTAATTATCAGTCTAGTATTAATAAGATGGATATGAATAATATACAATCGTAATGACAGATAATTTGCAGTTGGTATTTTGTGACATTTTAAGGAATACTTAAAATTTTTAGAGTCAATGTTCGATAGCATGCTAAGAACTATAAACGATATGTTTCGTCTTTCGTTCCAATCTTATTAACTATTGGCCCTTTTGCCACTGACCGTTCCAAAATGATATATAGAAACCACAGCGTCCGAATGCAATGGCATCGTAGGTCCGCACTGTACTGCAAACAAGGACTAGAAACTACAATGAAAGAGACAAAAAACAACAGAAAGGGTGGTGAAGACAGGGTAACCGACTTGGAACAGTCAGTAGGAAATAAGGCCTACTGGTTAGCTTGAATTTTAAATGCGCACAATCCTCGCTATTATCCTGTCTTTAGCGCGCAAATAGACAAGACAGTGTAAACAAAACTACGTAATACAATGAAAGAGACGAAACAAAAAAAACAAAAAACAAAAATAACAAAACAGAAAGGGTGGTGAAGACAGGGTTACCGACTTGCGATACTCTTTAAATGTAACCAGGCAAACTGTATGTATACAAGTCAAACAGGAAATGTATCTTCATAGAATGTATGCAACCAAACTACGTTTCTCTACACTATATACAACCTTACCACATCCCCTTATTAAAGACAAGCTAATTTCTCTTATTAAAAAAAACATTTGCTAGAGAAAATACTGCATTTTTGGCATGTAATAATATTAAAGCGTTCCTTACTAACGACAGTTTAGACAGTTATACTATGTGGACTTGCTATGAAGTTTGTCAAGTACTCATCTTCCTATTAGATACTATTTTCGTCAGGTATGGAACCACCGTTTATAGACAAATTGTTGGTATCCCTATGGGTACAAACTGTGCACCACTTGTCGCAGATTTGTTGTTTTTTTGGTATGAAAGAGACTTCATGTTGAGTATTTCACCATATACCCAGGCAGATGTTGTTAAAGCCTTTAATGACACCTCTCGGTATCTGGATGACATATTGAACATTGCCAACCCTTTCTTTCCAACTATGGTTAAAGACCCAACATCCGATCAGACCTTCGGATGTAAATTAAGTCTGCTGTGTGTGTGTATTATCAGTGAGTGGCAATACAGTGTTAGCTAAAAATAGATTGGGATTGCAGCAGCCGACAGAAAACTCATTGTTCACCTGTTGATTGTTAGTAATTCCCATGAGTTTTAAACAGATACGACATAATTTTCTCTTCCAACTTTTTAAATACATGTAGATTTATATGTCTCGTACACTAAAAAAGTACACAATAACTGTATTTATGATATTCATTAGTCTTATTATTCTAAAACAGGAACACATAATTCAGCCAAATTGATCTACTGTTTTTCTTTTGAGCATTTTTTTATTTTAATTGTCATCCATTAGTATATGTTTAATGAATGTGTTATCTGTATACAGCAACACTGGTCCACAAATACCAGACATAATGAGTATATATGTAAACACCTTTGATAAGATTGCATTGTATGGATCATGTTCTACTGGCCCAATTAGCATGTATCATAATTGGACAATTCCATTAAATGTAAGGTAGAGGATCAATTTCTGCACTTTTTTTCCCCATTTGTTTTATTAATTTCTCATCATACATTCTAAACAAACATATGGGTAATCTAATTACTCGTCATCTCTAAATATGTTTATTTTATGTTATTTAAATGCTCAAAATAATTAAAAAAATAGTTGATCAACCTATATAAATTGACCTCCACCATAATGTTCTTTGCGGCATTTTAATATGCGGTGAAGTGATATGTTTTAGAAGTTGATGAAAACGTGTTATATTTTTATTTTGTGTGTGATGGATACATCCAAAACATTTTTGTTAACATTATAAGTTAAAAAGAGCAAAAACTTACAGTTGAAGCTCTTTTCAATCATTACAATTGAAATTTTATTGACATAAGTAAATCACCAGAAGAACAACAAAAAAATGACAATGTGCAAAATGAGCTACCAATTAATTCAATTCAAGAAAGCAGGAACATGATGCTCAAGTTTTATCAATTAACGATGTTACAGAAACAGATTTGATGACAAATGTAGATGATTCTTCTGTACCATTGCTTTTGTTCTCCATGCAATCATGTGTGATTACTCATGAACAATCACGGCTTTGAAGTGGGTCAAGACCACATGACAAACATAGAATTTAAAGAAGGATAAGATACAAGAAATGTTGGTCAATGCTCGACAGAAGAAATGCTTGGCGCAAAACTGAGTATCTTGTTAGAAAGGATATATTAATGAAAAGGGACCACGTAGATGAGAGTGTTGTTAGAATTCTAAGAGAGATAATGACGGAATGTGTATTAAACTTAGTAAGGTCTCGCTATCCTAACCTACCAGGAGAGCCGTAAACCGGTCATTGTTGGTAATACAATTGTGATATAATTTTAATATATGTGCTGTTGCACAGATTATTCAATAAAAGGATATATGTATACATCAGTATTTGAGCAACAAAACACAAACAGTATAATACTAACATTTTAAAAATGGTGCAAACGTCAATTGGTGAAAACATTAATAAGTGTTTAAAAAAATGGATATAACATGCTGCAACACAAATATACATGTATTTGGAGAATTTCAAAAATTAAAAACATTCAAAGTAAGTGCTAAGCATGTTTATTATACACATGTTACTAACCTGTACAGAAATAGCATACTACCATGTGTTTCTTGTTCATTTGTTTACAAACAGTGGAGTCACATGATCTCATGAATACTTAGCTCCTCCCATGAATTTGAAATTTGAAATTTTGGTTTGATGATTTTTTTGAATTATGAAAATCAGAAAGAATCATATAACACTATTTTCATAATAATGGAAAAAATCAATTAAACTTCAAGAATGTATTTTTTGAAAGATAACTATAACTGTTTTTTATGATTTTTTGAAGAAAAAGTGTTCCTGACATGAAACATGTTCAAATATACAAGCAAAACCACCCCCAGCCATTACGTCCCTTATATACCCCAGTTGGGTCTTTAATAATATTTATCCTAAAGAACTTCAGCTAAACAAAGCTAATATATCTGATAATAATAAATACCGATAAATGTGAGCAAAAAACACAGTAAAGAGAATAAAGCAGCAGACTCAGTTGTATGTAGTCTGTTCATGAGAAGTACTGAAAAAAGCAAAAACCTCCTTAAGCCGTATTCTACTTCAAAGCCACGTACATTAGGCTCGTTGGTCCCAGGACCGGTAAAAATAGCTCTACTGATTCGTAGCACGGGGAGACTTTTTATAGCTGCCAAACTGCACTAAACGAACGCTAGAGTGAAAGTTAATAAAGAAACGCTTATTTTCTTGATTTAGATCTCTTGATTGAAAATGGTGAAATAATTAACAAAATCCATGACAAGAGAGATGATTTTAATTTTGACATTGTTAATTATCCCCACTTGGATTGGCATGTTCCCCGAGCAACTTCTTATGGTGTGTATGTGTCTCAACTTATTCGTTATTCAAGAGCTTGTACTCGAGTTGAGGACTTTAATATGCGTAATCTTGTATAACTAAAAAGCTACTTAATCAGGTTTACCGTAACCATAAACTTCATAAAACCTTTGCAAACTTTTATTATCGTATCCCTGATCTTCTTTCCAAATATAAAAGTAATTAATTTAAGGACTCTTCTACACTATATACAACCAATTCTGCGATAAGGACTATCACAACCTGACTTCTATGGTGATATGATTTATAAACTTCGTAAGATTCTTGGTCATGATCACTTTCATACAGTCTTTGTTAAACTTGATTAAGAAGTTAACTTGTTATGACCCTATCATTTTGCAACGTACAGCATGCTTGGTGGTGGATCCTTTTACAGTTCGCCACTATGCTTTCGTCTTTAATTGTACGATGACTGGACCCTATGATGACGCCTATCTGAAGCCCATTGGGACGGTGGCGTTTGATGTTTGTATATGATCTTTCTTGCCGTGCCCTTAATGGTTTATTCTCTTGTTGCTCTGGCTTCTGCTTCATAGTGGCTTTCTAGGCTATTTGTTTTTGTATTATATTTACACGAGCATTTTTGTGTTTTATTTATATTACCTATTGATGCTGCCTTGTTGGTTAGAGATTAGATAATGGCGGGGATTTCTGTATTTACACGGTCCAGTTTTAATTGGATGACTGTAGGGTAATTGTGAGGTTTTGTGCACCCTATAACCGGTTAAACTCTCCAGTGGCCTACTTTGCCACTGATCGTTCCAAGGCGGTATCCCTATTGTCAACACTTTGGTGTTTGTGATGTCGTTTGCATTTATTATTACTTTTTCATTCTTGTTTGTCTGTTTGCGTGTTTGTTTCTGTGTTTTTTGGTTGAATGTTCTCCTTGAATGCTACTTTCCATGTCCGATCTTTTTATATTTCTTTGTATAAATGTATGAGTTTCTTATAATGTGCGTAATGGTGATTTAAACTTCACTGCTCAAAACGCTAATAATCGGGAGCTGTTTGATGAAAGTAATGTATTACCGGAGGAGCGCGACGTCATAGCTTCTTAGGTTTGTTTTGGTGCAGAGGCGGCCATTTTATTTGACATGTTCAAAGAGAGAGACATTGACATTTTGGAATTAGGCATACACAAGTAAACGTTAGTAGAAAATGTTTTAATGTGCATAAAATTTGCATTGTCTTCTGTCGTACGTGTCAAAATAAAAATAGGCTAGCAGACTCTTGCGGTTGATGAATGGTAGGCCTATTTTGCATAGCGTAACCTAATTTACTGCGTCGCAGTAGTTGACACAATTTTATTTATTATTCAATCTGCATGGTTAAATATGGGAAAACAAACATTACAGTGACGTTTCTGTTTTGTATTTGGTAGCTAAAGTACAATAATAACAGCAAATACTGGAGGGTGTCCTTTCCCGCCATATTTTCTGTTGGGCGTGTGATCATTTTTGTTTCAGCGATTCAACGAAGTGAGCCGTTGTAAACACATGTATTGTAAGTAATATGCGAAACTTTATCATTTTATTGTGTTTTGAAGAGTAATTTGTGTGCCTATGTGATGAAGTGCGATATACAATTGTGTATTTTTATGTTTTCATAACGTGACATTTGTTCATGATTGTCCGTTCATGTTGTTGTTATTAGAATGCAATACAAGTTTTTTATTTTGAGTTTGTTTGTAAGGTGTTTTACATCATTTTCAAAACATGTAAGGTTATATATGACGGTCGATTTTTCTTGTGGTAGCGGCAGACCACGGACTTTTCCTGGGTACAGCCAGTACTGTACCCCTCCCGCCATCCGTAAAAATTGACACTTCACTTACAAGTCGAGCTTCTAATGGGATTCGAACCCGCAGCAGTGAGAGGCGAAGGTTTACAGCGCATCGTCGTTAAACATTTGGCCACAATATACAAAACGTGGCCTCCATATAGTGCAAGGAGCCGACAAGTTGGACACGTTTTACATAAGAAAAAAAAGAAAGATATAAAAATCGTACACGGAAAGTAGCATTCAATGAAGACAGTCATTCACAAAACACAAAAACAAACACGCAAACAGACACACGAGAAGGCAAACGTAATAAGAAATGCAAACGACATCACAAACACAAAAGGTTTGACAATAGGGCTTCCGCGTTGGAACGGTCAGTGGCCAAAAAGGCCACTGGGTGTTTAACCCGTGTTCTAGGGTGCACCAAACCTCACACTTACCCTATTGTCATCCCAATTAAAGAGGACAGTGTAAATAAAGAAATCAAATCCTCGCCATGAATTATTCTCTAACCAACAAGGCAGCGTTAAAAGGCAAATATAATTATAACACCTAGATCCTCGTGTAAATATAAATACAAAAAAAGCCTAAAAAGCCACAATGAACTCGATGACTTGGCAGAAGCCAGAGCAACACGAGAATAAACCATTCAGGGCACGACAAGACAAGATCGCGGACAAACATCAAAATCAAAGGCCACCATCCTAATGGGCTTTAGGTAGGCTTTATGGTCCACAGCCTGTCTGGTCATCGTACAATTAAAGAGGAAAGTGTAGTGGCGAACTGTAAAAGCATGCAGTACGTTGCAAAATTATAGGGTCACAATCTCTTTTCATAAACCTTTTAATAAGTTTAACAAAGACAGTTTGAAAGTGATCATGACCAAGAATCTTACGAAGTTTGTAAATCACATCACCATAGAAATCAGGTTGTGATAAAGGACATGGATCCCAGACATGAAAAGACAATGTTTTCTGGTTTAGAACTGCTTTTAATCAATGTAAAGATATGGCGTACTGCTGCTGTTTAAATGTGTTTCCGCATGCAGAATCAACCTGTTAGATAGTGCATGAAATACACGTCGTCAACAGTGAGTCCACTTCTGATATACATCATTCTGCGCCATAACTATGACACTTTATTTTTTATAAATGTACAACATTCCTAAAGTGAAGAATGATCATTTCTTATCCATGTCACGCATAAATGTTTATTCCGTAAAACATTCTAAACAAAGCTAATATATCTGATAATAATAAATACCGATAAATGTGAGCAAAAAACACAGTAAAGAGAATAAAGCAGCAGACTCAGTTGTATGTAGTCTGTTCATGAGAAGTACTGAAAAAAGCAAAAACCTCTCACACCCCCTAGCACCGGCTTAAGCCGTATTCTACTTCAAAGCCACGTACATTAGGCTCGTTAGTCCCAGGACCGGTAAAAATAGCTCTACTGATTCGTAGCACGGGGAGACTTTTTATAGCTGCCAAACTGCACTAAACGAACGCTAGAGTGAAAGTTAATAAAGAAACGCTTATTATCTTGATTTAGATCTCTCGATTGAAAATGGAGAAATAATTAATAAAATCCATGACAAGAGAGATGATTTTAATTTTGACATTGTTAATTATCCCCACTTGGATTGGCATGTTCCCCGAGCAACTTCTTATGGTGTGTATGTGTCTCAACTTATTCGTTATTCAAGAGCTTGTACTCGAGTTGAGGACTTTAATATGCGTAATCTTGTATAACTAAAAAGCTACTCAATCAGGTTTACCGTAACCATAAACTTCATAAAACCTTTGCAAAATGTTATTATCGTATCCCTGATCTTCTTTCCAAAGTAATTAATTTAAGGACTCTTCTACACTATATACAACCAATTCTGCGATAAGGACTATTACAACCTGACTTCTATGGTGATATGATTTATAAACAGTCTTTGTTAAACTTGATTAAGAAGTTAACTTGTTATGACCCTATCATTTTGCAACGTACAGCATGCTTGGTGGTGGATCCTTTTACAGTTCGCCACTATGCTTTCGTCTTTAATTGTACGATGACTGGACCCTATGATGACGCCTACCTGAAGCCCATTGGGACGGTGGCGTTTGATGTTTGTATATGATCTTTCTTGCCGTGCCCTTAATGGTTTATTCTCTTGTTGCTCTGGCTTCTGCTTCATAGTGGCTTTCTAGGCTATTTGTTTTTGTATTATATTTACACGAGCATATTTGTGTTTTATTTATATAACCTATTGATGCTGCCTTATTGGTTAGAGATTAGATAATGGCGGGGATTTCTGTATTTACACTGTCCAGTTTTAATGGGATGACTGTAGGGTAATTGTGAGGTTTGGTGCACCCTATAACCGGTTAAACTCTCCAGTGGCCTACTTTGTCACTGATCGTTCCAAGGCGGTAGCCCTATTGTCAACACTTTGGTGTTTGTGATGTCGTTTGCATTTATAATTACTTTTTCATTCTTGTTTGTCTGTTTGCGTGTTTGTTTCTGTGTTTTTGGGTTGAATGTTCTCCTTGAATGCTACTTTCCATGTCCGATCTTTTTATATTTCTTTGTATATGTGTATGAGTTTGTTATAATGTGCGTAATGGCGATTTAAACTTCACTGCTCAAAACGATAATAATCGGGAGCTGTTTGATGAAAGTAATGTATTACCGGAGGAGCGCGACGTCATAGCTTCTTAGGTTTGTTTTGGTGCAGAGGCGGCCATTTTATCAAAGAGAGAGACATTGACATTTTGGAGTTAGGCATACACAAGTAAACGTTAGTAGCAAATGTGTTATAATGTGCATACAATTTGCATTGTCTTCTGTTGTACGTGTCAAAATGAAAATAGGCTAGCAGACACTTGCGGTTGATGAATGGTAGGCCTATTTTGCATAGCGTCGCAGTAGTTGACACAATTTTATTTGTTATTCAATCTGCATGGTTAAATATGGGAAAACAAACATTACAGTGACGTTTCTGTTTTGTATTTGGTAGCTAAAGTACAACAATAACAGCAAATCCTGGAGGGTGTCCTTTCCCGCCATATTTTCTGTTGGGCGTGTGATAATGTTTGTTTCAGCGATTCAACGAAGTGAGCCGTTGTAAACACATGTATTGTAAGTAATATGCGAAACTTTATCATTTTATTGTGTTTTGAAGAGTAATTTGTATGCCTATGTGATGAAGTGCGATATACAATTGTGTATTTTTATGTTTTCATAACGTGACATTTGTTCATGATTGTCCGTTCATGTTGTTGTTATTAGAATGCAATACAAGTTTTTTATTTTGAGTTTGTTTGTAAGGTGTTTTACATCATTTTCAAAACATGTAAGGTTATATATGACGGTCGATTTTTCTTGTGGTAGCGGCAGACCACGGACTTTTCCTGGGTACAGCCAGTACTGTACCCCTCCCGCCATCTGTAAAAATTAACACTTCACTTACAAGTCGAGCTTCTAATGGGATTCGAACCCGCAGCAGTGAGAGGCGAAGGTTTACAGCGCATCGTCGTTAAACATTTGGCCACAATATACAAAACGTGGCCTCCATATAGTGCAAGGAGCCGACAAGTTGGACACGTTTTACATAAGAAAAAAAAGAAAGATATAAAAATCGTACACGGAAAGTAGCATTCAATGAAGACAGTCATTCACAAAACACAAAAACAAACACGCAAACAGACACACGAGAAGGCAAACGTAATAAGAAATGCAAACGACATCACAAACACAAAAGGTTTGACAATAGGGCTTCCGCGTTGGAACGGTCAGTGGCCAAAAAGGCCACTGGGTGTTTAACCCGTGTTCTAGGGTGCACCAAACCTCACACTTACCCTATTGTCATCCCAATTAAAGAGGACAGTGTAAATAAAGAAATCAAATCCTCGCCATGAATTATTCTCTAACCAACAAGGCAGCGTTAAAAAGCAAATATAATTATAACACCTAGATCCTCGTGTAAATATAAATACAAAAAAAGCCTAAAAAGCCACAATGAACTCGATGACTTGGCAGAAGCCAGAGCAACACGAGAATAAACCATTCAGGGCACGACAAGACAAGACCGCGGACAAACATCAAAATCAAAGGCCACCATCCTAATGGGCTTTAGGTAGGCTTTATGGTCCACAGCCTGTCTGGTCATCGTACAATTAAAGAGGAAAGTGTAGTGGCGAACTGTAAAAGCATGCAGTACGTTGCAAAATTATAGGGTCACAATCTCTTTTCATAAACCTTTTAATAAGTTTAACAAAGATAGTTTGAAAGTGATCATGACCAAGAATCTTACGAAGTTTGTAAATCACATCACCATAGAAATCAGGTTGTGATAAAGGACATGGATCCCAGACATGAAAAGACAATGTTTTCTGGTTTAGAACTGCTTTTAATCAATGTAAAGATATGGCGTACTGCTGCTGTTTAAATGCGTTTCCGCATGCAGAATCAACCTGTTAGATAGTGCATGAAATACACGTCGTCAACAGTGAGTCCACTTCTGATATACATCATTCTGCGCCATAACTAAGACACTTTATTTTTTTATAAATGTACAACATTCCTAAAGTGAAGAATGATCATTTCTTATCCATGTCACGCATAAATGTTTATTCCGTAAAACATTCTAAAACATACATTGGTTTAAATGTACATACTATGCATTGCCAGAACGGCACCATACAAAGCGTTTTGCGCAGTGATGTCATTCAAATGTTTACACACGGTCAGGTCATATATGCGCATTGCTGTGAAATCTTAATTCTGCGTATTATATATTTATTCATGTAGATGTATTTAAAATGTCATAAATGTGACATTAAGTAGCCGATTAATTATTTGTTGATTATGTAAGAGCGTTTGTTTCGAGTTTTTTTGCAGCTGTATTTTGGCTATTAATTTTTAACCTAGAACGGTGTGCAATCTGAAATTGCTATTTGTCTCTTATGAACTTCATGCCGGATTTCAAAGAATCTTGGCGGATATGATCAGTACCAAGCCTAGTTACACCTGTCATTGTCGTGTTCTAGTTGAATGATTTTTTGTCCTTTTAAGAACTTTTGAGAACTTAACAAATCACCTTATTAAAGACAAGCTAATTTCTCTTATTCAAAAACAATTCGCGAGAGAAAATATGACATGTTTGGCATGTAATAATATTAAAGAGTTTTTTACTAACGGTAGTTTAGACACTTATACTATGAGGACTTGCTATGAAGTTTGTGAAGCACTCATCTTCCTATTAGATAATATTTTCGTCAGGTATGGAATCATCGTTTATAGACAAATTGTTAGTATCCCTATGGGTGCGAACTGTGCACCACTTGTCGCAGATTTGTTTTTATTTTGCTATGAAAGAGATTTCATGTTGCATCTTTCACCAGATACCCAGGCAGATGTTATTAAAGCCTGCAATGACACTTCTCGGTATCTGGATGACATATTGAACATTTACAACTCTTTCTTTCCAACTTCCAACTATGGTTAATACTATTTATCCTAAAGAACTTCAGCTGAACAAAGCTAATATATCTGATAATAACGCTTCTTTTCTTGATTTAGATCTCTCGATTGAAAATGGTGAAATAATTAGCAAAATCTTGGACAAGGAGTATGATAATGGACCTTTGGAAACGGCCGAGCACGACAAGACAGATGATTTTAATTTTGACATTGTTAATTATCCCCACTTGGATGGGGATGTTCCCAAGCAACTTCTTATGGTGTCTATGCGTCTCAACTTATTCGTTTTTAGAGCTTGTACTCGAGTTGAGGACTTTAATATTCGTAATCTTTGTATAACTAAAAAGCTACTCAATCAGGTTTACCGTTACCATAAATTATGTAAAACCTTTGCAACATTTTATTATCGTAACCTTGATCTTCTTTCCAAATATAAAAGTAATTGAAGTATTCTTCTGCGACAAGGACTATCACAACCTGACTTCTATGGTGATGTGATGTATAAATTTCGTAAGACTCGTTGTCATGATCACTTTCATACTATCTTTGTTAAACTTGTTAAAAAGTTTATCAAAAGAGGTTATGACCCTATCGTTTTGCAAACTGCATGCTTGGTGGTGGACCCTTTTACAGTTCGCCACTATGTTTTCCTCTTTAATTGTACGATGACCGGACAGGCTGTGGACCCTATGATGACGCCTACCTAAAGCACAATGGGACGGTGACCTTTGCTTTTCATGAACCTTCACAGGAATGTTGATCTAGCTATCAAAATCTATCAGTAGAGCTTCCAGGTCATTGACCTCTTGTTGATGTGAGTTCTGGCCCCTTGAATTTTTTCTTAGAAAAAATATTCTGTTTGCAATTTCCTATACATATTTTCCCCAAACTTTGTGAGAAGCATCAGTATTAAGTGGAACTGTGCTTTCTTGGTTACAGCAAAGCACTTAAATTGGACGTTTAGTTTCATTTAATCTTTTTTTTGCTTTTCCATTTTGTTTTCTGTCATTGCTACACCAAATAGAACTCACTATTACTTTTTCACAAACAAAATGATATATAGGGTCCTATAGAAACCACAGCATCCGAACGCAATGGCATCGTAGGTCCGCACTGTACTGCAAACAAGGACTTGAAAATACAATGAAAGAGACAAAAAACAACAGAAAGGGCGGTGAAGACAGGGTTACCGACTTGGAACAATCAGTAGGCAATAAGACCTACTAGTTAGCTTGAATCGATTTTATATGCGCACAATCCTCGCTATTATCCTGTCTTCAGTGCCCAAATAGGCAAGACAGTGTAAACAAAAATACATCCCATCAAAAGGAAAAAACATACATGATGCTGTAATTCCAATGCAATGAATTAAAAAACAAATATATTCTACAATTTCCATTTTTATTGCCGCTCGTCGTCATAGTATATATTGTATACTATGTCTTTTCTTGTTATTGCTGCCTTGCTTGTTAGAGAATACAATCTTGCGGGTGTATCTTTATTTACACTGTCCCGTTTTGTCGGGATGACAATAGGGTAAGACTGAAGGTTGGTGCATCCTAGAACCTGGTGTAAATCACGCTGCTTTCTTTTTCGCCACTAACCGTACCAAGGCGGTAGCCTTATTCTCAAATCGTTTGTGTTTGTCATTTCAAATTTTGCGTTTTATTCATCTTTGTATTTGTTGTTTGTTTCTATGCGTGTTATTGATTGACTGTTGTCATTGAATGCTACATTTCCTGTTCGACTTTAATATCTACTTTTCTTTGTTCTAATTGCGTGTTTTTGGTTGACCGTGCTTTGTGCAGGCTGTATTTTTGAACTTTTCGACTTTTGAACTTAATTGATTGAATGTATCACAATGTACATGTTGAAATAGTTGAAATACACATGTTTAAATCAAGGACTTGATTATAAATACATTCCCCAATCCTTATGCTTCCATTGTTAAACTACTATTTATTTACTAGGTTATGTGTTTTTCCGCTGGCTCCCTGCTGGAGGCATGTTCGATGGGACACATCCTCCTTGATCACGTGTTCCTCAGAGGTTGATGTTCCAATTAACCTAATATGTCGTGTTAAGAGGACGTAACACCCGTATGCATTTCATTTTGTTGGGTAGAACTGTGTTTAATTTATTAAATAAAATGCATATTTCTTTACAATAAATACTGAAAAGGTGATCCCCTTGATAGTAACAAACAAGAGAGAAAAGTAACAGACTCGGTTTTATTGAGTCTGTTCATGAGAGGTAATTATAAGATGCAACACCATTCACGCTTTCTAGCACCGACTTAAGCGATATTCTACTTTAAAGCAACACATAATGAGCTTGATGATCCCAAAAGAAGTAAATAATAACACTACTAACTTACAATAACTTACAATACTAAGTATTACGTATGTTCTGGCAAATATCTCTTACTAACTGACTGACTGACTAATGATCAAACTAAATAAATAAATAAGTTAATAAATAAAAAACAAAAAAAACAAAAAAACTTGGACCTTGAAAAACCTGATATTGGATGGTAATCGTGCAGGGCTGGTAACATCAACACAAATGCTTGTCACACACAATAAGACCAGAGACATTATTACTTTAATTTCCTTGCAAAAAACTACTCCTCTTCGACTTAATTCATTGATCCTTTAACTTTAATTAATCTAATATTATTGTTAAATCCCAATATAAAATGGAGGATATGATATGATCCAAAACCAAATGCGCTTATGGATGTCACGTGAGCAGCAGAAATACAAATGTTGAGGTCTCAGAGATAAAAATGTGTGTTTTCTCAAATTCATGAATGTATTAGCACATACGTATTCGTGTCTATGCTCATGTGTTCATGTATTCATTTTACTGGATAAAATCCTTACAGTTATTTGCTTTTGTTCAGTTTATGCTTTACTGACAGACAGTGTCCCTTTAAAAATACATAATACATAATCTGTTAAAAAATATAATGTTAAGCATGTACGTGCTATTCCAGTGTATAACGTTCAGCTTCAAGTAGACACCGTCGTGATATAACTAAAATATTGTTAAGAGGCGACTTTAAACCTTTTACATACATACTCGACATTTCGATCCGTTTGCACATTTATGATAATTTATATCTGGAAATAGTATTAGTCTCCATTGCTGCAGTTAATGGCTTATCACGTATGCTTAGTGTCCGTTTCAGTGTAGGAACAAATCTGTGTCGGTTATCAGTGTATTAGGGCAGAAATTCAAGAACTGGGTGTGCAAATATGCAAACAGGGTGTGCAAAATAAGTTGCTAACACGCGACAATTTGCGACAAGTGGGTGTCTCTGTGGTAATTTATTTTTACAGATAAAGGTGAAAAAATACATTTTAGATCATATTTCTTCTACAAATGTATACAAAACATAACAATATTGAGTAAGTAAGAGTTGTTGAGCAAAACAAAATTTATTTTCTTTTACCCCACCCACTCCCCCAAATAATGGCCGCGATATTTTTAAAAACGGCCGTGCAAAAGACGACTGCACGGTTGGCTTGCTAATACACTGTCAGTTATTCAATGATACATCAATACGATTGCCCCCCGTTACTAAGAAAGTGCTCGTCAGAGGTAAGACAATAAATATATTATGTACAGGAACAATCTTCGTCGGTTATTTAATGATACATCAATACGGTTGCCCTGCTTTACTAAGAAAGTGCTCGTCTGAGGTAAGATAATAAATATATTATGCACAGGAACAATCTTCGTCGAGTAGTCATTGATATATAAATGCGATTGCCTTGCTTTGTTAGGAAGTGTTTATATCAAACTTGAAGCTACAGAGTCTCTATATCAATCGATTTCTTCTTTGTAGGCGCGTCTTTATTTGCAACTTCATGTTCATCAGCTCATGTCGAAATCGGGTATTTAAGCCAGCAAAAATAGCGCAGGAAATTATTTACCTTTGCACATCGTACCTATACACAGTTTACAGTGTTTTTACAGAAAAGAGGAAACTCTTTCGGGGCTCGAACAGACGACCTTCTGATCTCAAGCCCGGTGCTCTATCCACTGCACTATAACGCTACTTGTGACTAACTACCATTTATTATGAGGCAACATAACTTAACATAATTAAACGCAACTCAAGATGAATCAATACATATTTAGTCCATATTGTCGCACGTGTAAATTAACATTGCCGGGTGTAATAATATATGTTATCAGGGAGTAAGTATTCGTACACTTACTCCCTGATGTTATCAATATGAAATTAATACTCGCCTCCAAACAACCATATCTCGACGAGCTCACGTTGAATAAAGCCAACAGTTCGGATACAGTAGCCGCATTTCTCGATCTTCATCTCTCGCTTTCAAATGATTGTATTCATACTAAAATCTATGATGAGAGATGATTTCAATTTTAACATCGTTAACTATCCACCCCTGGATGGAGATATACATCGTGCTACCTCATACGGGGTGTATATCTCCAAGCTCATTCGATTTGCTACAGCGTGTAATGATGTTATAGACTTCAATGATCGAAATCAAGTTATTACAAGTAAACTTCTTCTTCAGCAGGGTTTTCGTTATGATCACAAACTACGTAGATCTTTCTCTAAATTCTACCGCCGTAACGAGGGCCTGCTGGAAAAGTACAACACCAACCTTTAGACACTTCTGCGACTAGGCATATCACAACCCTCATTTTATGGAGATGTGGTCTATAAACTTCGAAAGTTAAAGGTGTCTGACGGGTTTCCTGGCCGCTTTACAAATGTAATCAGGAAGTTCGTCAGAAAAGGATATAACCCTTTGGTTTTACAGCGCACTCCATGTTTAGTGATTGACCCCTCTACAGTCAGTCATTACGCTTCACTTTTCACTTGTGCGATGACTGGTTTACCTCTTGGGACTCTATGATTATACCTACTGAAACCCCAACTAAGGGAGGTGAGTGCATGAGCTTTCCTCCCTCAGGTTTTCTGGTCGTACCCTAGATTGGTTTTCTCTTTGGCTGCAACTACTATGGTTGTTCAGTACGATTCTGTATACATCCTGAGATGTTTATTATTTTGTATGTGTTTCTTTAGTTAGTTTCACAGGATGTGGACTTTATTGTTAGAGAATTCCTTTTGATGGGATGTAGTTTTGTTTACACTGTCTTGTCTATTTGGGCGTTGAAGACAGGATAATATTGAGGATTGTGCGCATATAAAATCGATTCAAGCTAACCAGTAGACCTTATTGCCTACTGACCGTTCCAAGTCGGTAACCGTCTTCACCACCATTTCTGTTGTTTTTTGTCTCTTTCATTGTATTTTCAAGTCCTTGTTTGCAGTACAGTGTGGACCTACGATGCCATTGCGCTCGGACGCTGTGGTTTTTATAGGACCCTATAACTCATTTTTGTTATTTAGCGCTTGGTGAGTTTGTGTGCGCGCCTTTGTTAGTACGTAATGCATATTTAGTGTTAACAGTGCTATAACATACCAATAAATAGCAGTGCTCTATTTTTAGCGTACATCTTTCAAAATTTACAATTGCAAGGCTGTGGTTCAAATCCCGTTCCGGACAACTATTTGTATATCACATATATTCTGGAGCCGTATATTTATCGATGCTACCTGTTCGGAGGCTAAACAAAAATGAGAAATTTTACGCATCGATTGCTGCTTAAATACCGACTTTTTGGGTGTTCGTCGATTTGAAACTACTTTACACTGACTCATTCATATTCATGAGTTATTACTAGTTAAAATAGGGACTATACAGCTTTAAGCGAGCAAATATAGCGCAGGAACTCATTTACATCGACCATTACACATCGTACCTATACACAGGTCACAGTAAATTTTACAGAAAAAAAAAGTTAACCTCTTTCTGGGCTCGAACACAAGACCTTCTGATTTCAAGTTGGGTGCTCTATTTACTGAACTACAACGCTACTTGAGAAAATTGTATACTAACTACCTGTTATTATGAGGCAAAATAACTTAACATGAAAGATGGATAAATAAATATGTAGTATATGTTATCGCACGTGTAAATTAACAGTGTCTAGTGTAATACTGTATGTTATCAATATGAAACTAATACGTCGCCTCAAAACAATCATATCTCGACTTGTTATTTAAGCATTGGATTTAGCGAGCGTTTGTTATTACGTAATGCCTATTTTGTGTTAAAAATGCTACAACATGCCAATAAATAGCAGTGGTCAGCGTACATCTTTCAAAACTTAGAAGTGTAAGGCTGTGGTTCAACTCCCGTTCCGGGCAACTATTTGCTTTTATCACATATATTCTGGAGCCGTATATTTATCGATGTTACCTGCACGGAATCGAAATAAAAATACGCATCGATTTTTGCTTATAAACAAACTTTTGGGGTGTTTGTCGATTTGAAACTACTTCACACGTGACTCATTCATAGTCAGGAGTAATTACTAGTGTACAGCTGTAAAGTAAGTTTAATGAATATATTAAGTACAGGAACAAATCTTGTTCGAGTAGTCATTGATATATGAATGCGATTGCCTCGCTTTGTTAAGAAGTGCTCATCAGAGATAAGGACATTCAGTTATGCATTACAGTTATGGAAAATAGTTGACTCTACAAACCTCTATACAGTGAGGTTTTGTTCCAGAAAACCACATAAATAAACCACAGAAAAAAAAAAATAACAATAATAAAAAAAATAATAAACAAATAATAAATAAAAAAACAATAAAAAAACAACAACAAATAAAATAAATAAACAAATCAATAAATAAATAAATAAATAAATAAATAAATAAATAAATAAATAAATAAATAAATAAATAAATTTAAAAAAAATAAAATAAAAAATAAAATAAATAAATAAATCAATAAATAAATAAAATAAAATAAAATAAATAATTAATCAATTTAAACTTTATGAGTTTGCTTTTCAGTATCATATACTAGTCAAAATTGCTAAGTATCCACCTATGAATATGTCCATAATATTCTCATTGTGTATTTCACGCTTTATTAACGGTTGAATTACAAAATAACGAGTTTAAATCGTCTGCTCTGATTGCACGAACACATTTTAAAGCTATCAAGTCGATGTGTTTTCTTAGAAATAAATAATAACACTGATACTACTGGGTACATAGGATTTTGTTAAGTACTTCGAATGAATTACTGCAGCTTTCTAACTTCATAATTCTAATATTTGCCAACTAATACTATTTTGACATCATCTTTCAATAGCATTACCACTACAATTGCAAACTATTTTTTTCGAAATATTTAAAGAGACACATGGCAATCTTGATTTTCTGAAAACTCGCGGCGTCCCGTTAGTTTTTCTAAATAACATCCATTATTTCATTCATTAATAATAATTTTAAGGAAAGTATAAACCAAATTGTTTTTGTATATTACTGACTTTTGACAATACTGCACCAAATATTTATTTCAAAATTTGGTAAAATAACATAATTTTATTTAATGATATGCAAGCCGGTTTAAATTCAAAATGTTGATAAATAAGTAGAGACGCTAATATTGGCGCTTGATAAAAACATCAAGATTGCAGTGTGTCCCTTTAAAGTTAACCCTCATTACAGCTACTTGAATATCAAATGGTATTCAATTAGGTAATTTAAGAGTATACATGTTTCATTTTATTATCGACGGAACAGCTGCAATAAATGGGACAAACAGTTATGTTTGCTTATGTTGTTTCATACAAATTTTAAAAAGTTTATATCTTTAGGCGGACTTCTGTTATGTGTTTTTCAGCGTATTTCATGTTTTTCTTTAAAGGGAGAGTACCCTTAAAATATCTAACAAATTTATAACAACAACAAATATTTTACAAATTATTGGTCCGCAATATGAACTAAGCTCATTGTAGTAGCATACGAAACAGCATATATCTTTTCTCGCTTATTATGAAATAATAGACATTTGAAATTTGAGATTATGTTTGAAAACAAGAGCTTAATTTAATTTTTCCCGCTCTCATGTTTTTGGGTGACTATGACAATGTATAAACTACCTTTATATAATTTTAATTAATTGAAACGGCATTTTAATTAATTGAAACGGCATTGTTGAAAAATGTAATACTTGGATAGTATTTTATCCCATCAGGAACTATTCTGGCTTGTTTATGACGAGGATTGTCTTGTCGTAAGGGGTAAATATGTGTCCAGGTATCAGCCATTATAAAGATGTTTCTTAGACTCGAGCTCAAGTAACCGTTTTTGTTTTCATAAATATTCCAATGACCTTCAAATATTAACACTCGTAAGAAGTTGTTTTGTATTAATATGTATCAGATGTATACATAGCAGCTTGTTATGAACGTATATCCTTTAAGCTTATAGAAATATTTGTGATTGGAATTTGCAAACCTGGGCTTATGTCTACGAATATTCTCAAGAATAGTTGGTGAATTCAAGGCTGAGTCATCCATACTTATTTATATCCATTTTTAAGTGGTGTATCTTTATTTTTGTATCGTAAAGGTGGCGTTTTTGCTATTGAATCTCTCTTGCTATTAACTACATTTTCGTGCAATTACTAAAGGTAGAAGATAGTTATTGCCCTCTTGACGAAAACCGAGACTCTGATAAATGCAAAAGGCGGTTTAAATAGTTAGTTGTTGCCCTCTTGATCAGGCGGTCATTAGTGTACAAGGCGTGTCAAAGACGCATATCTGGAATATGACTTTAAACCCCAGCTGCCTTTTTTGCCACTGACCGTTCCAAGGCGGTAGCCCTATTGCCAACCCTTTTGTGTTTGTGATGTCTTATTTGGCCTTTTATTCATCTTTAAATGTGTTCTTTGTTTGTGGTTCACTGTCGTCCTTGAATGATGCTTTTCCTATTCGATTTTTATATCTATATTGCTAGATTGCAACTGTCTACGGCCTTGTACAGTGTATATGAAAAAACTTGTAATTGCTGTTACCCCACTGAGTTATATATCTAAAAACGAAGATAGGCGTTATAGATTGCGTCTCTAAACTTCTATGTTACCAGATGATATGTGTTATTATTAAAAGCATACTTATCATATATAAAACATATATCGTATACCAATAAAACACGCGTCAATCAAAGGTTCGGTATCTATATCTTCCAGGGGCAATATCAACCTCGTCTGTGCTTATGAATAATTCTAAAATAATGTATGGCTTTTGTTGTCATTCATCTTGCTGATACGTTTTGACTGTTTGTTGTTTTCGTTTGCATATTGCATATTAATTGAAAGAAGAACCACGTAGAGCTAGAATATTATCTTGAAATGAGACAAATAGTCATATAGAAATCAGCACTCAAACGAAATGGCGCCGAACTGCACTGTAAGAGGGGCAGTACACAGCACATAACGTGGTGAAGACTGGTGCTGTCTGTAGGCAATAAAGCCTACTAGTTAGCTTAAAGCTACAGAGTCCCTATATCAATCGATTTCTTCTGTGTAGGCGTGTCTTTATTTGTAACTTCATGTTCACCAGCCCATGTCGAAATCGGGTATATAAACGAGAAAATATAGCGCAGGAAATCATTTAACATATTTGAACGCAACTAATGATGGATCAATAAATATGTAGTCCATATTGTCGCACGTGTAAATTAAAGATGAAATTTGTCCTAAATCAACAAATCCGTTGTTGATATGTTTTTAATTATTAAATATCATTATAAATATGATGTTTACTATGCTATTGATGTATGTTTAGTGAAAATATGTTTTTAAAGATAAAAACCGAAAAGACGAACAGGCTTCGCTAAAAAATTGAAAAAAATCAAAGGGGGAAAACTCTTCCTCGTAAAACCGTAAGTGACGTCATTGGGAACAAAACGAAACCATTTGTACATAGAGAAAGCACGCAAAAACAGTATAGTGTGTGAAAATGTCGGAATTAAGCGACTATGATGCTGAGTCAGATGAAATGCCCATGATAAGACGGTTGCACAATGTGCAAATTTACGATTTTGAGCCAGAATTCGTGTCTGAGGATGAAAATACCTCGGATTAATCAACCGATGAGGAAGTTGAACGCGGTGCAGGTGCAAATGAAGAGCTTGGTCGTGTTGGCATTGTTTTCATCGAAATTCTGACTGTAAGTCACCAGCAACGCTGCAATATCTCGGTACATTTACACTAAGCGCGAAATGCAGTATATTCCGAATGAATGGACATGGTCTAATATTTGTACATTAATACGAGCGTCAGATTATAAGGACTTTATTTTTGCCGAAAAGTTGACATTGAAAAAATACATTTAGAGTCTAGTAAGTATAATCGATAAATAAATAAATAAATGAAACAGCATCTAATGTCTACAGTATTCTATATACCATAAGTCCCCGCCTTCTCCAAACACTCTATAGTGGTGTATGAGATTCGGATTTGCAGTATGACACGCTCTCCACGTGCCCCCAACTAACAATATACCACACACCGACTAATCAACTATTGCGGAGCCCTATTGAAGTACAGCCTAATCAGGGTACATACGTCGGTATATGACGAAATCACGCACCATTTAGGGAAACGTAGTTTTATGATATGCCTACATTTCCTGTATATTGCAATGCCGTGAGCGGTGCAATACCGCCGCGGCGAGCCGCGTATTGCACAAGACGGATATATGATGCGCGAGAAACTAGTTCATCGCGCACGAAGAGCGAAAAATACTATGATCTAAAAAATATAGTCAAATGTATTATGAGCACGACATTATGTATTATGTACATGTAGAGATCGATAAAAAAAGACCTAACAGATCATTTTTTTTATTTAGAATATAAAGTATATATATATGCTTGTAAAGCACTTAGTTTACTTACTGCATGAGGTAAAAGCCGTTATTGTTGTTGTTTTGTCATGCAACATTACTGAACTAATATAATAGCTAGTAACATTATCAATTTTCTGCCTTTTTATAGACATCCATGAAACATTTTGTCATTATTTTCAAATCCAGAGACCGATATATAACTCTATATAAATCTATAACACTATTGGAAGAAGAAGGTGTATAATTTAAAACAAAAAACAAAAAATACAAAATACTACAAAATATATATTCAAACAACGACACAGTGTTTATTTCACCGAATTCATTTACATTTATATGCTAAACCTTTTTAGCAATCTTTTGAAAAAGACGGCTACATTATATTAGCGCCGTTCACGTAAGACACATGCATCTAATTCAACAGCTAAACAATCACGATGTACAGATCTAAGACTATATACCTTTCTACAATTTATCATACGTGTACATACCTGAGGAATTGCTAAGATAACAGAACAAAAACTTCTATTCTACCTCATTTAATAATTTCTTCCTCAACGCCGGTCGAATCGGCGAATAAAACTTGCTCGGAGACGGCGGGGTTAGGCACTTCTCATTTTTGTAAGAAAATATTGTTGGTATCGCTGTTGTTTTTAATCTGCATGGCCGTTTGTCCTCCAAATTCAATGAAAATGAAACCAAAGGATGGAATTCCCACGAATCCAACTCAAAGTGTTTACTACAAACTCGCGCGTCTTTCGAAGGTTCCCATTTTTTTGACGCGACGGGCGATTTTCGTTGACAGCGGTCCACCCACACTTCAAGTCTTAATCTATCATTAACCTGATTAGGAAAACGAAAGAAACTGATGTTATTAGATTGTCCTTTTTTATGCACACTTTGACACCCAGCTACAGCACACGGCATTTTTAACACGTACCATAAAACTTAATCCTACATAGACAATACTATACAACTCAATGCGACACCGCTAATCGTTTGGTACCAATGACGTCACAGGATCACGTGACACTTACATGTCTTCAAAAAGGGCGAAACTCGAACCGTGTGCGCTATGAATTAAAATTGGCTACTGTGAGAAAACGGGACAACCAATAAGTGTAATATTTGAACAGATTGTATATTATATACATATATTTCAGAATATATGCTCAAAAGACACGCTATATTTCACCTTTAACATTACCTGGTGTAAAACTGTATGTTAACAAAATGAAACTAATACTTCGCCTCAAACCAACCAAATCTCGACTTGTTATTTAGCGCTTGATGAGTTTGTGTGCGCGCGCTTGTTATTACGTAATGCCTGTTTAGTGTTAAAAATGCTACAACATACCATTGTAGCATGGTCACAGAGAATTCTCTTTGTTCAGACACAGGTGTAAATCGTTTAATTGAAAATAAGACCTGTCAGAATAACTGTGAGAATAACAGTGAGAATAACAGTTAAAATAACTGAAATAGAGCTGAAATGGACATGCTACAAAACAAATAGAGTATGGTTTCATCTCGTTGGTTAATTTAAACACCTCGATGGGCCACGCCCATCTCGATGTTTAAATGAACCAACTCAATGAAACCATACTCTATCTATTACATAAATAGCAGTGGTCTAGTTATTCAGCGTACATCTTTCAAAACTTACAAGTGCAAGGCTGTGGTTCAAATCCCGTTCCGGGCAACTATTTTTTATCACATATATTCTGGAGCAGTATATTCATAAATGTTACCTGTACGGAGGCTGAATAAAAATGTGAAATTTTATGTGTGCTATAGCAACTATCGTAGTATAGTTCTATACTTCTGCAGGCACGCAGGTTGGCGACTCCGTGTACAACGCCAGGGTTCCCCACTTCTGTAATTGTTCCTGGCGTTGATCCACGCTGGCAGGACGAAGGAGACATCTTCACTCTCGGTCAGTCAGCAATCATTCCGTTAGTACTGCATCATATACGCCCGTGGCTATATTAATAGTAAGACCAGATCCGCAATCCCATCTGTCTCTGATCTGTGGGATATTCTGGCAAAGGTCGACCTCATAGGTCACCCTAATGATTGCTGACAGTGCCCACTCAGCGACGTGTGCGCGGTGAATATAGCAGGTTACGCATCGATTTCTGCTTATATACCGACTTTTGGGGTGTTCGTCGATTTGAAACTACTTCACATGTGACTCATTCATATTCATGTGTTATTACCAGTTAAAATAGGGACTGTACAACTTTAAATCGATTTTAAGTGTACTCAACCTCGTTACTGAGGCGCTTAAATATACTTTAAAGGTGAAATACAAATTGTGTGTTTATAGGGTGTGTAGGGGAACACAATACATATCTGAAAACGATCTACCGGCAGAACTATTGTGAATACGATGTATTTACATCCAGGCGGCCGTTTCAGAGAACTTGTTTTTTATCTATACGACTAAAATAAAATTTGAAAATTTCAATTTCAGAGACTTGCGCAAACAAATTAAGCGAGTTTAGGGGAGACAAATGTATGTTGGAGAATCGGACATCTTAGGACCATTTTTATCATATCGATTTTTGTAAAATCTTAAAGTATTTGACATGTAAAATAAAAACTTATTACCCATGTGCTGCAAGAAATGTTTACTGGAAAGCGGGGCCATTCTTCACTTATCTCGGGCTTATTTATTCTTAGCACTGAGATGCCATACTATTGCATTTGTACCTTCATTTCCATTAAGATGATATAAAAAAAACAAAAGGCTGTCAAACTGAATGAATTGCGACAAAGAAAACCACAAACCTGAAAAAAACGCAATTTATGACAGATTTTGTCCAATTATATACTTCAAATGCCAACTTTACGTCGTCGTAGCGGGAATTTTGACAGTTCGACAAAAGCAGGAAGCTGGCTATTTTTTGAAGTGTACACAAGTAACAAACATTCATGCTGTTCATTGTTATTGGCTTGTTGTTTCGGAGGAGATAACATTTGAGATGTCCGAAATGGCGGTGTATGCTTAGTAATGGCATCAACAACAAAAACACTATAATCCAATATGGTTATGTATTTGTCTTTCCTAAATATCCATCAGCGATAATGTATTGCGCTAAACCAGACTGTGCCATAATTCCTTCACTATACCTAAGCAAACTTAAGCTTTGAATTATTTTCTCAACTATGTTATACAGTTAAGAAATACTAAATAGAAGTGTTAGTACAGGCGGAATGGGAGGGCATTTTACATGCATAAATTGCATAAACATATCTCACATTTTACTTATGTGGTTGATTTTGGGCCTATAACACCAGGTCCCGTATTCATAAAACAACTAAGTAGAACTTATTACTTAAGTCAACATTTAAATTTGTTCAAATTTGTTTGATATCCCTAACAAACTCTCACACTACAAACCATCTAATTTAAGATTATAGCGAGCTCAGCAAATACTATGGGGAAAAAAAGCGTGGTAAAAAGTCAAAACACAGTTAACTCCCTTGTTAAGGGGAGGTCATGCCGACAAACGCAGTTAACTCCCATCTCTGTTTGGTATCCGGCCCATCTCTATTCGCGTTGGAGATCCAGATGGCAGGTTACCAGACTTCATTGTTAATGTGACGTCATTACGTCGTAAACAACCGTCTGGCAATTTATAAATGGTGATTATTGCCAGCTGAGCCTGATAAAAAAAAACGAAGGTAAAGGTAGATCTACCTAAACTTTAAAAGCTACTGCAGTATCGATAATCTAAAATACAAGTATTAAATAGAAACGCATCGCACTTATCTACAGTAGTGACATAGATATATAATTAGCAGGAGAGGGAGGGATCTGAGTATGTTAAAAGGGGCCCGGGCGGTGGAGTATGTTTTGACTCCCCCTGACCCACCGAATATTTCGCCAAACTTATGTGTTGATCCCCCACAAAAAAGCATTGTCCTGACATTTTACAGTCTAGTGGAAAAAAATGCATTTTAATTAGTGTTTAAAATAGAAATGAAAATGATAATCCAGCCAGGAGACAACAGTTAGGAAATGCACTCTAGTGAAAATGAGCATATATTCAAATATCATAAATAAACACAACTAAACGCATATCAAATGGAATTATTTTATTTTTAAAAAAAATGATAATAATAATGCCATACGAAACAAGACAGGAAAGAATATATACTTTAACAGAAATTTTCTAAGTTGAAGGGCTGAAACACCGATTAACATGCACATGACTGTTATACATCATATTGACTGACCGAGTATAACTGATGATTGATTGGTAACATCCAACCAATGGTAATTAATTATCGATTGTAAGTTCCAACCGATTGTCCATCACTATAGTAACTGGCAGATGATATAATTTTGATCTTGATACCTTGGTTTTTTGCAGCTTATCAGCACAATTTTGAAAGAACTATAGACGCGTCTAATTTCAAATAAACTTCACTTTTCGGTTTACGGAGCTACATGTAATGACTCAAATATCTGGAGTACCTGAATAGAAATGGTCTAAAATACACTGATGATAGGTTGTCTTTATTGCACTTTTATCATTACCAGCCTCCCAAGGCGCATTCATATTGATACTATAACAACAGGTAAATAATGTATGTTTAAGAATAGATTCACAAATTGTCGGTATACCTGGGGTTTTAACTGCGGTAGCGGTTGGCACATTTACCATAAAACGGAACGTGAATGGAACATTTACCATAAAACGGAACGTGAATGGAACATTTACCATAAAACGGAACGTGAATGGAACATTTACCATACAGCTATTTATGGTATCTATTTACATTTCTATTGCATTAACCTTTAATGAAATACGTTTATGTGTTGCATTTAAATTCCCAGTGAAAAACGTTTATGTAATTGGGCGGAGCTAAAACAAACAAGGTATAGTTTATTAGTTTGATTAACTTGTTTTGTTTGTATAACGTAACGTCGTCTTGACATTCTCGTGCTAACTGTCGTAAGTTGCCAATCTCTCCCAGAGGCCATTACATTGACCTCTGTCAACGTCTAAGAAAGTAGTCTGCGATCACATGATAATTTGTCACATGACCATAGCTAAAATATAAAAATAGCAACACAATTTCAACACCGTGACACCACCAACTATCGGCCGTTGATTGACATGTAAACAATCGAAAGATACTCGACTTATCATCTACATTTTGATAATTATAGTATAGGTTACTTGTATAGTAAAGGCTACTTTAAGTAGGTTGCTTATGTGATATTGGAAAGTGCTGGTAAGCAAAACGCTGTACTGTTACGCTATGGGGACGATTTGGTAGTGCCTATTTTAAAGTTTTGACGGCGGAGTGATATGCCAAAGAACAAACCTTTATTCTACCGCAATATAATCCTGAGCATAATTTACTGTATATTTAAAACATTCAAGCAGAAAATTATTTTCTTTGTAATATAAGCATTTCATATGAATTAATTCAAAAAAATATTAGTGTCATCAAGAAATTTTGCATTTTACCGTTTTTCATCGTTTGTTAAGATTTTTGGATTTGATGAGACGTTGACAGAGATGTATGTGTATGCAAGGAAAGACAACTCTGGGTGGAGATTGGTAAGCTGCTATTAAAAAGCCAACCTCCGCGCAGTGATATTGTAGCCAATAATCCCTGCCACCACAAACGATAGCTGAGGTCATGTGATTTTAAAATACACTAAGAATGCTTGGTACAGCAAACTCTTGCCGTAACCAACAAGCAATTGGCAATAACATCATCAAAGTCAAGAAGATGTTGAAAATATTCAACCTGCTTTGGCTTGGGTCATAGATTTAAATACGTATGTAGGTCTCTGCTTGGGTGTAATCTCTTTATTATATTTACGAGCTGCGTCTGTAATGTTTTCAACGAAATACATGTTTGTTTACAAGTAACCAAGTAACCGGTGTTCATATTCGCTAAAATTGATTTTTTTTAAACAAATAAATGATTTTTGTAACCAGATACCAGATACCGTTTTTCACACTATTTTCATATGTTATGAATAAAGCAAGTTGGAATATTGATCTAAAAATTATTAAAAAAAAAATTAAACTTCGCTGGATTTCAGCTATACATGTGTGTGGTGGCAGTGATTACTGTAACATAAAGGGGAAGTAACCACTGCGGGGAGTTTGTAAACAATCATGCACATTTGGCAACGTCACTGTTACAACAGTATGTATAACAGATTTAAAACAAGATTTTAGCATGAATACATATAACTATACATGAGTTAAGTCTGAAAAAAGATAGAACAAACAAAATGTACATAAAAGGATTCAATTCAATATTTCGATATGTTTACGGGGTATGAAAAACATTAGCTAGTTTAAAGTTAACGAGAAGTCCGACGTTAGTTTAAAGTTAGCGAGACGTGTCTCGGACTTCACACACTTTAAACTAGCCGGATGTTTTTCATAGCCTGTCGGAAGATCAAAATATTAAATCTTTAAAATATGACGACATTCGCAAATCAATTATTTGACCCTGATCGAACACCATAAAAACATGCTTGTTAACATCTCTCTGTCTGGAAATATTTTCCGTTTTTCGACGTTAAACAGTAGCTTCTTGAACATATATTTTTAATGGCTTATCAACACATTATCTAAGGTTTTTTAGAGCGGCCCCAGACAGAGAAGTCTATATATGTGAATCATAAAACCTTCAATACACGGGACTGCCCACTTTGTGTCCGGCGATTTCTTGGCCGGGATAGTAAAGAGGCTACTTCTAAAACCTTCTGACCTTTCACAGCTACGGGTTTGAATCCCACTGTGAGCTTGACTTGTCAAGTGAGAAAGTGTCGATAATCACAGACGGCTTTAGGTATACAGTACTTGTTCTACCCAGGAAAAATAAATTGGTCTGCGTCTAACACAAAATCTATTAGACTGCCACATATAGCCTAACATGTGCTAAAATGACACCACTGAAACAGTTAGTGTCCACATTAAAAAGACAAAGCTAAGAAATAAAACATCTTCCGAATGGGCACATTGAAACACCCAATGGTGGAAATAAGATCTCCAGAGTCAAAGTCTACTATGCTGTGTCACAACAATCGTTTCAGAAACATTTTAAGACAAATGCTATCAATCGTGGTTGCTGAATCGGTTATAAAACTGTGTTTTGAAAATATGTTCTTTTTTTTAAAATATCTTTTATATTTTTCAATGCCATTTCTGCCTTATTTAAACTGCACGCCTAGATGTCCAGAATGTTCAAGAATGTCCAAGAAAAGAATATATAATGACTAACACATTATCTAAGGTTATTTAGAGCCGCCCCAGACAGAGAAGGATATATGCGAATCATAAAACCTTCAATACACTGGACTGCCCACTTCGTGTCCGGCGATTCCTTGGCCGGGATAGTAAAGAGGCTTCGTCTAAAACTTTCTCGCCTTTCACAGCTACGGGTTTGAATCACACTGTGAGCTTGACTTGTCAAGTGAGAAAGTGTCGATAATCACAGAAGGCTGGAGGTATACAATACTGGTTCTACCCAAGAAAAATAAATTGGTCTGCGTCTACCACAACAAATATAAGACTGCATATATCCTAACATGTGCTAAAATGACTTAAACATAACACACCACTCAAACAGTTTATGTCCACATTAAAAAGACAAAGCTAAGAAATTTAACATCTTCCGCATGGGCACATTGAAACACCCAGTGGTGCTAGTAAGATCTTCGGATTCAAAGTCTACCATCTGTGTCACAACAATCGTTTCAGAAACTAAATTATTTTAAGACAAATGCTAGCAATCGCGGTTGCTGAATCGGACATAAAACTATGTTTTGAAAATATGTTTTTTTTTAAATATCGTTTATATTTTTCAGTGTCATTTCTACCTTAACTAAGCTGCACACCTAGATGTCCTTAATGTTCAAGAATGTCCAAGAAATGAATATAGTATACGTCAGTCTTCCATTGCTTGTGGTTGTTTATGACTGCGTTCTGCTTTATGTAGAACTCAGCATTAATAACCTGCAACGGATGAAATTCAACACTCAAAGTAAAAATGACTGCATCATGATGTACTATTAACGGGGGGCAGTTATCTTTGGTTGATGGATACAAGAGTGGGAATAAGTGATGTACCAAACAATCAAATGTGGAAATCGATCCGTTATTTAGTAATTGATATTAAGTTAATACATTCCACAAGAGATTATTGCAAAACATAGAATTCTATTATCGCTGAAACCAAAACATTCAAGCTTCTAAGTCAAGAATCAGTCCGATTACAACTATCTCAAAATAGTACAAAATAAACACGTTTTTTTGTGTCGTCCTTTCGAAGAAAAATGCGATACATCATGTACATAGGGAACACTTTATAGTCCGTCTGTCAGTCCGTAAGTCCGTCACGAAAACTTAACGTTGGCTATAACTTTCCCATTTCGTGATATTTCTTCATCAAACTTTCAATATATACGCATCATGATAATAACGACATGACCATACTAAAATGTAAGGTCAAGGTCACACTGAAGGTCATTTAAATAATCATTTTTTTCTTCACGAAAACATAACGTTGGTTATAACTTTCTCATTTTTTAATATTTCTTCATCAAGCTTTCAATATGTACTCATCATGACATCATCGACATGACCATACTAAAATATAAAGGTCAAGATAACACTGAAGATCGTTATATGGGTCAAATTCCAATTTTTTCCTTCACGAAAACTAAACGTTGGTTATAACTTTCTCATTTCTTGATATTTCATCAAACTTTCAATATATACTCATCATGACAACATCGACATGACCATACTAAAATATAAAGGTCAAGGTCACACCGAAGGTCATTATATTGGTTAAATACTCGTTTTCTTTACACAAAATTAAGGTTGGTTATAAATTTCTCATTTCTTGATATTTCTTCATTATACTTTCAATATATACTCATCATGACAACATCGACATGACCATACTAAAAATAAAGGTCAAGGTCACACTGAAGGTCATTATATGGGTTAAATACTCTTTTTTTCTTCACGAAAAAAAGTTGGCTATAACTTTTTCAATTATTTTTATTTCTTCATCAAACTTTCAATATACACTTGTCATGACAACATCGACATTGCCATTCTAAAATATAAAGGTCAAGGGCACACTGAAGGTAATTGTAGGGGTTAGATACTATTTTTTTTCTTCACGAAAACTTAGTCAGGCCAGTTTGTCCAGGTCATTTATCTGTGTTCAAAATACCTTGTTATACTGACAAAGCGCTGACAGGCGACACACGTGTTCCGCGGAACAGTCGTCTAGTTTATATACATTGATTACAAAGAAAGCTACATAGCTTACATAAATCACTCTGGATGACACAGCTGATCGTAACCTCTCGCGTACAACGCAGAGACGGGGAAGCGAACCCGAGCTGCATTCGTCTAATGACATTGGTGAGAAGCGAATGAGTTGAAGTGCGTTACCCAGACATGATTTGATATTTTGTAGCGCATCCGTGGTTGAGAGGGTAAAGATACTGTGCTGGAAACTTTCTCAATGCTGCGGGTTCGAATCTCACTGTGAGCTCGACTTGTAAGTGTCAATTCTTACTGACGACGGGAAGTATATAGCATGTGTCTTATACGTTCTACCCAAGAATAAGTGAGTGGTCTGCTTCCACCACTAAAACGTTGACCGTCAGATACATAACCTAAAATGTGCTTGAAAATGATGTTACACACCAAACAAATAGACTTGTTTTATTCTATTGCCTTTAAGAAAAATGTTCTTGTCTAATCCAAGTCGTAAGTAGCATTGGCCTTGAAAATGTAACCAGAATTTTAATGTGCAACACATGGTCTATTGAAAATTGAGGCAAATTATGTTGCGTCTCATTATTTCAAGAGCTAATTACGATCTATGAATATCCCAGCTCTTTACTCGGCAGAAGAAGAAGAGGAAGTAGGGGTTTAAGAGTATCAATGGACACGAAAACTGCATGACCTTGAACAAACGACACTTAAATGTGTATGCTACAAATTAATTTAATACTAAATCAATATCTAACGAATCAAACTAATAAATTAAATATTTTCACATTACCATTTTCGGAAACCATTATCTCTTCGAATCCCTTATAATAGAATAATAAATGAAAATGGTACCAGTACCAGACTTGGAACGTGATACAATTAACTACCAGCGAGCATGGGAAGACCCACATTAAAAATTACATAAATTGTTTACGTATAACATTGCATCTGTGTTTTTTATCAATTTAAACACACTTTTTCGGTAATATTACTATTTCTTAAATAATATATATGGTGTAATAGAGTGTATTCTAAACAGGGCTAAGGGGAATAGGTTATCTCAGGTTGGGTTGTTCAGCTCTGCCTTACTTGCGAGGTCAGCTATTTTTCTGTCACATACATTTACATGAGGTGGACACCATTCTATGTTAACTGATAAATTTAGAAGTTGAAACTCATTGATTTGGTGTAACAGGTCTGATATAAGATCGGGTCTGGTTCTATTTTTCCTGTCCTTGATTGCCATGAGGCTAGATAATGTGTCGAAAATGTAAAGGAATATGGGAGTTTGTTTTTAATAATCCATTTCAGTGAGTTGTTTTATTGCAATCAGATCGGCGCTAAAATCGAAAACGTATCTGTAATTCTTGTTGTTTTGGTTATGCTAGAGGGTGAAAACGAGTTGACAACATGTTTTCCTTACTGTTTAATTCGGTGATAATCTGATTCCCAATTTAATTCCATTCCTAAATTATGTTTAATTCTATTTATATCTGTTTTTTATAAGTCTATCTGTTTTACACTGTTTCCCACGTGATACTATCATCAACACGTTCCATTTGCATTTGACTGTTTCCATACTGTCAAGTTCTTGTCTTTTTCGTTTTTTTATTATGACCTTAAACCATACTAGGCAGTCTTTCACCTTAACAAAATTCTGTTAAGATTTGTAAAACCGTTAACAAAATTCTGTTAAGACATTTTTTCTACAAATCGTTAACAAAATTTTGTTAAGACAACTTTTTCTACAAATCGGTAACAAAATTTTGTTTGTAAGAATGCATTCAAATATCTTTACCAGGCAGTCTTCCACCTTAACAAAATTCTGTTAAGACAATTTTTTCTACGAATCGTTAACAAAATTTTGTTTGTAAGAATGTATTCAAATATATTTACTAGGCAGTCTTCCACCTTAACAAAATTCTGTTAAGATTCATTTTTAAAATCGTTAACAAAATTCTGTTAAGACAATTTTTTCTACAAATCGTTAACAAAATTTTGTTTGTAAGAATGTATTCAAATATCTTTACTATCTTTACTAGGCAGTCTTCCACCTTAACAAAATTCTGTTAAGATTTGTAAAATCGTTAACAAAATTTTGTTAAGACAAATTTTTCTACAAATCGTTAACAAAATTTTGTTTGTAAGAATATATTCAAATATCTTTACTAGGCAGTCTTCCACCTTAACAAAATTCTGTTAAGATTTGTAAAACCGTTAAAAAAAATTTATGAAGACAATTTTTTCTACAAATCGTTAACAAAATTTTGTTAAGACAACTTTTGCTACCAGTTGTTAACAAAATTTTGTTTGTAAGAATGTATTCAAATATCTTTATACGGCAGTCTTCCACCTTAACAAAATTCTGTTAAGATTCATTTTTAAAATCGTTAACAAAATTCTGTTAAGACAATTTTTTCTACAAATCGTTTACAAAATTTTGTTTGTAAGAATATATTCAAATATCTTTACTAGGCAGTCTTCCACCTTAACAAAATTCTGTTAAGATTTGTAAAACCGTTAAAAAAAAATTATGAAGACAATTTTTTCTACAAATCGTTAACAAAATTTTGTTAAGACAACTTTTGCTACCAGTTGTTAACAAAATTTTGTTTGTAAGAATGTATTCAAATATCTTTATTAGGCAGTCTTCCACCTTAACAAAATTCTGTAAAGATTCATTTTTAAAATCGTTAACAAAATTCTGTTAATAAGAATGTATTCAAATATCTTTACTAGGCAGTCTTCCACCTTAGCAAAATTCTGTTAAGATTTGTAAAACCGTTAACAAAATTTTGTTAAGACAATTTTTTCTGCAAACCGTTAACAAAATTTTGTTAAAACAATTTTTTCTGAAAATCGTTAACAAAATTTTGTTAAGACAATTTTTTCTACAAATCGTTAACAAAATTTTGTTAAGACAATTTCTTCTACAAACCGTTAACAAAATTTTGTTAAGACAATTCTTTCTGCAAACTTTTTACAAAATTTTGTTAAGACAATTTTTTCTACAAATCGTTAACAAAATTTTATTAAAACAATTTTTTCTGCAAATCGTTAACAAAATTTTGTTAAGACAATTATTTCAACAAATCGTTAACAAAATTTTGTTAAGACAATTTTTTCTACAAATCGTTAAAAAAAAATTGTGAAAACAATTTTTTCTGCAAATCGTTAACAAAATTTTGTTAAGACAATTTTTTCTACAAACTGTTAACAAAATTTTGTTAAGACAATTTTTTCTACAAACTGTTAACAAAATTTTGTTAAGATGATTTTTTCTGCAAATCGTTAACAAAATTTTGTTAAGACAATATTTTCTACAAATCGTTAACAAAATTTTGTTTGTAAGAATGTATTCAAATATCTTTACTAGGCAGTCTTCCACCTTAACAAAATTCTGTTAAGATTCATTTTTAAAATCGTTAACAAAATTTTGTTAAGACAATTTTTTCTACAAATCGTTAACAAAATTTTGTTAAGACAATTTATTTTAACAAAATTTTGTTAACGGTTTGTTAACAAAATTTTGTTAAAACAATTTTTTCTGCAAATCGTTAACAAACTTTTGTTCAGACAATCTTTTCTACAAACCGTTAACAAAATTTGTTTAAGACAATTTTTTCTACAAACCGTTAACAAAATTTTGTTAAGACAATTTTTTCTACAAACCGTTAACAAAATTTTGTTAAGACAATTTTTTCTACAAATCGTTTACAAAATTTTGTTAAAACAATTTTTTCTGCAAATCGTTAACAAAATTTTGTTAAGACAATTTTTTCTACAAATCGTTAACAAAATTTTGTTAAGACAATTTTTTCTACAAATCGTTAACAAAATTTTGTTAAGACAATTTGTTCTGCAAACCGTTAACAACATTTTGTTAAAACAATTTTTTCTGAAAATCGTTAACAAAATTTTGTTAAGACAATTTTTTCTACAAATCGTTAACAAAATTTTGTTAAGACAATTTCTTCTACAAACCGTTAACAAAATTTTGTTAAGACAATTCTTTCTGCAAACTGTTAACAAAATTTTGTTAAGACAATTTTTTCTACAAATCGTTAACAAAATTTTGTTAAAACAATTTTTTCTGCAAATCGTTAACAAAATTTTGTTAAGACAATTTTTTCTACGAATCGTTAACAAAATTTTGTTAAGACAATTTCTCTACAAATCGTTAACAAAATTTTGTGAAAACAATTTTTTCTGCAAATCGTTAACAAAATTTTGTTAAGACAATTTTTTCTACAAACTGTTAACAAAATTTTGTTAAGACAATTTTTTCTACAAACTGTTAACAAAATTTTGTTAAGATGATTTTTTCTGCAAATCGTTAACAAAATTTGGTTAAGACAACATTTTCTACAAATCGTTAACAAAATTTTGTTTGTAAGAATGTATTCAAATATCTTTACTAGGCAGTCTTCCACCTTAACAAAATTCTGTTAAGATTCATTTTTAAAATCGTTAACAAAATTTTGTTAAGACCATTTTTTCTACAAATCGTTTACAAAATTTTGTTTGTAAGAATGTATACTAGGAAGACTTACACCTTAACAAAATTCTGTTAAGATTCATTTTTAGAATCGTTAACAAAATTTTGTTAAGACAATTTTTTCTACAAATCTTTAACAAAATTTTGTTTGTAAGAACGTATTCAAATATCTTTACTAGGCAGTCTTCCACCTTAAGAAAATTCTGTTAAGATTCATTTTTAAAATCGTTAACAAAATTTTGTTAAGACAATTTATTCTACAAATCGTTAACAAAATTTTGTTTGTAAGAATGTATACTTGGCAGTCTTCCACCTTAACAAAATTCTGTTAAGATTCATTTTTAGAATCGTTAACAAAATTCTGTTAATATTCATTTTTAAAATCGTTAACAAAATTTTGTTAAGACAATTTTCGTTTGTAAGAATGTATTCAAATATCTTTACTAGGCAGTCTTCCACCTTAACAAAATTCTGTTAAGATTCATTTTTAGAATTGTTAACAAAATTTTGTTAAGACAACTTTTTCGACAAATCGTTAACAAAATTTTGTTTGTAGGAATGTATTCAAATATCTTTACTAGGCAGTCTTCCACCTTAACAAAATTCTGTTAAGATTCATTTTTAAAATCGTTAACAAAATTTTGTTAAGACTATTTTTTCTACAAATCGTTAACAAAATTTTGTTTGTAAGAATGTATTCAAATATCTTTACTAGGCAGTTTTCCACCTTAACAAAATTCTGTTAAGATTCATTTTTAGAATCGTTAACAAAATTTTGTTAAGACAATTATTTCTAAAAATCGTTAACAAAATTTTGTTTGTAAAAATGTATTCAAATATCTTTACTAGGCAGTCTTCCACCTTAACAAAATTCTGTTAAGATTCATTTTTAAAATCGTTAACAAAATTCTGTTAATATTCATTTTTAAAATCGTTAACAAAATTCTGTTTGTAAGAATGTATTCAAATATCTTTACTAGGAGGCAGTTTTCCACTTTAACAAAATTTTCTGTTATGATTCATTTTTAAAATCGTTAACAAAATTTTGTTAAGACCACTTTTTCTACAAATCGTTAACAGAATTTTGTTAAGATTTATTTTTAAAATCGTTAACAAAATTCTGTTAAGACAATTTTTTCTACAAATCGTTAACAAAATTTTATTAATAAGAATGTATTCTAATATTTTTATTAGGCAGTATTACACCTTAACAAAATTCTTTGAAGATTTTTTTTAAAGCGTTAACAACATTTTGTTAAGATTTATTTTTAAAATCGTTAACAAAATTCTGTTAAGATGATATTCTTTTTTTTTACAAATCTTTATTAGGCGGTCTTTCACCTGAACAAAATTCAATTTTTTTAAAATATTGTTGTTTTTTGCACAAATCATTAACAAAATTGTGTTCAGACGAGTGTGTTCACATATTTACTAGACGATATTCCACCTTAACAAAATTCTGTTAATATGTTGTTTTTTGTTTTGTTTTTAAAAATCGTTAACATAATTTTGTTAAAACGAATGTGTTCAAATCTTTAATAGGCAGTATTGCTTTTTAATACAATTTAGTGATATCAACTATTTGAATAAGTGATATCACTCATTCGATTTGGCGATATCACGGAATCAAATGTAAATGAGTGATATCACATATTCGAATAAGTAATATCACACATTCGAATCATTGATATCATTTATTCAAATATGTGATATCACTGATTCAAAACGGAAGTGTGAAATCACCTATTGAATGGTTGATATCACTAATTCTATGGAATTACCACTTGAATTTGTGATATCACTAATTCTAATGAGTGATATAACTGATTCAATCCGAAGGATAATATCATTCTGATTCGAATGGGAGATATCAATAATTCGAATAGATGATATCACCCATTTAATATGTGATATCGCGCATTTAGAATAAATCGATGATATTACCTGTTTGAATGCGTCATACCACCTATTCGAATCAGTGATATCACCGATTTGAAAAAGTGATATCACCAAATGGTATTAGATAGTAGTACGGCGCCCATAAAAGGCGCCGTATTGCTTTTTAAAACAAAGTAGTGATATCACCTATTTCAATGAGTGGCATCACTTATTAGAATAGGCGATATCACCGATTCAAATTTAAAATAAGTAATATACATATTTGAATCAGTGATATCACCTATTCGAATAGTGATATCACCGATTCGAATAGGTAATATCTGCAAATGGTATTACAAATTAATATGGTGTCCCATAATAGACGCCGTATTGCTTTTTAATACAATTCAGTAACATCACCTGTTTGAATGAGTGATTTCACCTATTCGAATCAGCGATATTACTGATTCTATTAGTTGATATGACTGATTCAAAACAAGGTGATATCACCTATTGAATGGGTGATATCACTCATTCGTTTTGAATACGTGATATCACTGATGCAAATGAGTGATATCACTGATTGGACTAGATTATATCATCCATTCCATAGGTATTATCACGCATTCAGAAAAATCGGTGATATCACCTATTTAAATGCGTGATGTCACCTATTCGAATTAGTGATATCACCAATTCGAATAGGTGATATCACCAAATGGTATTAAAAAGTAGTACGGCGCCCCATAGTTAAGACTAAAAGCAACCCTTATTTCTGAGTAAAATATGTTATCCTTTTAATTACAGTCAAGAGGTAAAAATAACGAAATAAATGCACATAATAATGACTCGTAAACATTTTCCCGGATTTTGTTACTAGAAACACCATGATATATGACATACTCGTATAAACACCATATTATTTGTGTTCATCCATTTCATATATTCTTATATTCAGTACTGAATTATATATATATATATAAGGGTGAGAAAATACATACATCTACAAAATACCTTTCAAAAAGCACTGGATCCACGGGGGGATACGACAATGTTGGAATAAATTAATAGATTGGGAAAAAAACATTTATACAGTGCTACAGGGTTTCTATAAACTGTAGCACTGTATAAATGTTTTTTTCCCCATCTATATATATATATCCACTCATTACTGAATTATATATATATATATATTCAATACTGAATTATATATACAACTATTAAACATATCCACGTACTATTTGAACGGTCCTCGTATTTATATTTGATAGTTCTATAAAATACAAAAGAAAAACTCATAGCAAGCGTGCATACTAGCTTAATAAGGAATTATAAATACGTGTCACATAGTTTATACAAGATAGAAAAAATGTTTTAGTTCTTGATTCCCCTTCAAAATAATGAGTCAAGCGATAATCACCAGACAAATCATAAGTTCAAATAAAGCCATTTCGAATAACACAATAGTGTCAATTACGTATTTGTCAGAGTAAAGAGGACGACACCTTGTAATACCGGTAGTATGTTTTTATTTATATAAAGGTATTTACTTTGCGCTAATAATCAAGGAAGGTCGAAGTTGTGTTTTATTACAACAGTATTTGCCTTAAAACATTTCACCTTGACAAACTCATATAAATATCAAAACAAAAGAAAAACACAGAAAAAAAAAAGAAAATGACATACCAAAAAGCAACAAGAAAATAAAACAACAAAAAGCACAACAACAAACACACGCAACGATACATGTATTCTTTCCCTGAAACATAAATGATTTGTTCATCTAAACCATGCCAACGCCATTACACAGTAAATACTATTTATACAATTTTTGTATTGATTAAACAATTCCATCATTTCTATGCATGCATAATATGGTGTTGTAGCATGGTCACATACAATTCTCTTTGTTCAGACACAGGTGTAAATCGTTTAATTGAAAATAAGACCTGTCAAAATAACTGTGAGAATAACAGTGAGAATAACAGTTAGAATAACTGAAATAGAGCTGAAATGGACATGCTACAAAACAAATAGAGTATGGTTTCATCTCGTTGGTTAATTTAAACACCTCGATGGGCTACGCCCATCTCGATGTTTAAATGAACCAACTCAATGAAACCATACTCTATCTATTACATAGCTGCTCAACACAACATTATCACCAGTATTTCAATTTATTTTATTATTATTTACATGAAGCAATTAACTTTGCCATAAATTGTTCAGAGTAGTTACATCAAGCAACTTACTGAGTGTATAACAAACTATCAATAATGACAATATATTATTACGCCATCGACTGCACAAGACACTAACGTCAAGTTCATTTAAACTACTGAGCATCGATACTTATACTTTTGAAGTCGTTGTCCATCTTTTTGCTAGATGTAAGTATGTTTCACCTAGACCATTAAAGTGTTGTTTCTTATAATATCAAATATTGCGTTATTTTCTAAACTAAATCAGTGTATATGCATATACTCTGCTCAAGAGATAATATAATATATACATATATCATACTCTTTATACGCTAAAGAATAGTATACATATTACAATACCTTTTCTGGATACTGGATTACGGAGGATTCCGGAAAGAGACATGTGAGACAAATTATAGATAACAATTTGTCTCACATTTACAGTATTCTCAATATTATATAGAAAACGTATGCATATGTTTATAAAACATAGCCATTTATACGAAGACAAATGATTAGTGTGATTGATTTTAAGTGCATTTGGCCCAGTCAAAAAATGTTGCTACAGGTCAACCTGCCAAACGTTAAATTTGGTTGTATTCAGTTTAGAGGTTTAAGAGAATATATGGTAACGGTCGAACAGAAGGGTGTACAGATGGACACAAATATGCGTTAGCAATATCCACTAAGGCTTTTTATAGTATGGAGATAATAAAACATTTCAGTGTCAACACCATTATTGTTAATTGAATCGGGATTAAGACAAACGATATATAAAACAAACTCTTTGAATCTTTTCATCTCTGACTACTTTTATATACTAGACACTATTTTGTCCAATACAATATCAGATTATCAGTATGTGTTAAAGATTAACGGAAATAATAATACAAATAGGGCAACAAATAATAAAATCTAGCAAATATTAATTTAAAATACAAGCATATATAAATTTCTTAACCTTATATACACAATCGTCATGGATCATTAGACGAATAAAGAAATAATAACCAACCATTACAAAGCAATTTCTCCTTGACATACGTTCGTTCTATCTTGAACTTTTACATGGCAATCAACGATGTAAACTATCAGGAATGAAACTGATTACTAACATAAATAGTCAAACATGTGACAGTAAACCCAAACTAGAAACATTCCGAAACTCATGGATATCATAACGACATGTTAAATAATATCGCCGTATGTTAATTTAGGTTTTAATTTAGTCTAGTTTTTTATTGCTGTCTTTTTGTATTGCCAAACATGTAAGTAGTTCAAATTTACACTAAGCGCGTGTGAAAGCATGTAAAAATAAAATCATTATGCAATACTGCTCGAGTAAACTCTTGTCAAATAAATAAAATTCTCAGACCCTGCTGCAGAACCAATGCAATTTAAATCGAATCAAAAATAGTTATTATATAAAACAAGTAACCACGTTTAAAGGCGAGTTGTGAATAGAACGATCAATATGTGTCACTTACAACGGTCCTATATCTTCAGCGAATGTCAATTGAGCAATGTAGCTAAACACAGTTCTTACTTGTACTCATCAGGGTACAATACTAAACAGTTATGATTACAACAGAGTTCAACCTTCATCGTAATTCTAACGCACCTTTGTCTATCATACGCATTATATTGTAATATTATTAGTTATAAGGATTATTTACAGGGGACATGGGCTAACATTACCTGCCTGGAAATTATATTCACCCGAGCCGTTAGGCAAGGGGAATATACTTTCCAGGTAGGGAATGTGAGGCCATTTTCCTGTCAAGAATCCTAATAACGAATGTGTCATACTTCAAAGTTGTAACCATTTATTGAAGAAAAATAACAGCAAAAAACAGGATTTCATTTTTATTGCGCTAATTTCCGAGTAACGTGCCTCTAACTAGACGTTGTCATTTTCGTGACGTCATCGCTCTAACGTCGTTAAATTTGGCGGATTTTTTAACAAAATATGCGTATTTTATCACTATTTAATGTTTTATCAACTGCAAAATTGCCAAAAAAATACACTTACGATTATTTCTGACTTTTACACACAATGGAAAGCGCCATTTTGTTTTTGTGTATTTCAGTAATGGGCTCATGTTTACGGCGCACTGACCAATGAAATCCTGAGAATTTTCTTTGCAGTATGACAAGAATGTCCGTCTTCTAGCTGACAAACTAGATTGTAATATGACTGGCTCTCACCTAGCTGATACATTACATTGTAACATGACTCTATCCTGCTTGAATGTAAAACTGGATTCCTGTCAGTTGTTCATAGCTTTAGAAATACAACATTCTTGGTAAAATGAACACTGACCGATTTAAATCAATCAATTAATTTCCAAGTACATGCCCACCTCTATCAAGTGAAATAATATTATTCACTCAAATACCATGTAATAATATGAGAAAATATATGTCGAGTTAACCTAAACCCGGAGGATTCACGGAGAATTAAAATAATCTAAATATTACTCTGTCCAATTGTTTACATTCAAACTTGTATGATAAATTATAAAAAAAAATTGTTATATGTTTAACTGGTAACACTTGTCTGACACGGCTACAAATTAACTGGAGTAGTTATCAGGTAATTGATATCAGCCTCATGCGGCGTGTTAGGATACCTGTTGATTGTATTGCTCCCTCATGATGAGGTTGAAAATGTACCTTATAATCTGGAATGTCAACAGAGTTCAAAATAAATCGCACACAATTTGAATACTCATTTATATTTCTTTTCCCAATATACGTTGATAGCCTTTACTAGTTCCTGTCTTTGTGTTTCGTCGATAGTTATTGTATCGTTCATGACACAACATTTTAAAGATGCAACAATAAATGTTTTGTCAATAATCATTGTGTCTGTTTTAGTTAATGACACTGACGCATCTGGCAGAACACCCTGAGGTTTCTTTTTGGCGAACGTCATCATTGATCCATTTAAACTGCCCAGATATAATTGTTTACTGTTGTATTCTACCATTACAACCTACAATAGAACGATTACATCATGATAAATTCACGTGGGTCATAAGCATTACAGTATCGTTGTAAGATATAGAATATATCTTTAAAAACGATCAAGATAACAATTATATATAAAATCATAACGTTATGCATTGTGCCTCCTTGCTTTTGTGTATTACAGACAACGAAACACTTAATTTTTGCAAGCGTCTATAACTAAGGCTTGGACTTATTCCAAACGCATGGTATGCTATGAAAGAGTGTAAGGGTTCTACAGCCAAACATGCGGTGCGGTACAAGGTCATGGTACGCTGTAAAGGACGTTTTATTATCGTAACACTGATCTGTTCAACAATTATAATAGTAATTTTAAAACACTTCTGCGACAAGGTTTATCACAACCCGTCTTCCCTCTTTGATTGTGCAGCGACCGGACGGGACCGGACTCTCTGACAAGGTTTTCATTAATCCTTTAAGACAGGAACAGTTTGATGGATGTCCTTCACTCCGTTTTGTCGTGCCCTTGATGCTCTGACTTCAAACAAGTCATGAGAACATATGAGATTAGCTTCTTAGGTTTAACTTATTTTTTGATATATTATATACATGAACATTTCCGTGTTTTTTCTTATAAGTAAGGGTTGAACTCGGCGGGGATTAAAGCTGGTACGGGTGTTAGACTGTGTATCAATGTCAATTTACTGTTCATAACACAACTGTATTTTAGTAAGAATATCGGGGCGCAGTCAAATTGGAATTCAGGCATTTTATGGGTCTTCTACTATTTAAATTACATATCAATTTTAGGGATACAGTCCACAAATTATGATCTGAGCATGCGCGTAGAACTGGTTTGAAATGGCCTTTACTACAAGAATTATAATTCATAAACTACTTATCAGATTTCAATAATAAAATACATATAACAGTAAACCCTTTATTCTAATGCAAATTTCCATTGTTAAAAAACATGATTACCTTCACAGACGCTATTTTTTCAATCCAGTTGCTATTATATTATCGTTAAGTTGTCGTTTTGTTTATAACTATAATATTTTCCAATTCCTCACATTCTAATCATGAAACAACATTCTATTTAGTGACCCATTAAACATTCAGTTTCAGATGTCTATCATATCCAAATTATAACATTATACAACACAGATGCCAAAATTAAAAACATGTCTATTTTATCTCAAATCTTTCATGGTCAATGCGTTTTGATTGTTGACAATGACCAATAAAGAAATTCTAACATCTACACACTGTTCGTTTATTTTTATCATATTCTTTCCCCTTACTGTTTTCTTATGTAACTGTTCTGACCGGCTTGTGATACTTTGAAAACTCACTGTCTTCTTGTTTTTATTTACACTGTCCTGTTGTTTAGGGATGATGACAGGATAAGAGTGAGGTTTGGTGCATCCTTGAACAAGTTTAAACTATCCGGTGGTTTCCATTTTTCCACTGACCCCTTTCCAAGGTGGTACCCCTGTTGTCAACCCTTAAATGCTTACGATGTACTTTTCGAATCACCTTTGCGTTGTAATACTTGTCGAGTGACTGTATTCTGTGAATGTTACACTTCCCTTTGGACTTAAACCCTTTTCTTTTATTTAAGTGCGTACTAATTTTAGTAATTAGTAACTTTCATCAGAGTTATAACCTTAACGTATTTATTGAAGGCATGTTGATCATGTTTGGGAGTTTCCCCAACTGTATTATGTTTATTACGAAATAAACTATGTTAAGGATGAGCTTTAAATTCATTTACAAAATGTCTGTGTCCGTTTCGTGTTTTATTTCAAAGGATATTCAGCCGATCCAAATAGTTTTCGAATATATGTTTGGTATAATGAAATAACTGTGTATTTATATAATGATACTGACATAACAATTCCATTGCTAGTCTTTTTTTCTTGTTTGTTTGCTTTCAAAATTGACATCATTAATTACTACTATACACAATTACTATGTACGACTTGTGTATGATCAGTTTGATTTAGAGCCAATTAGAAGCATATACATGTAAGTAATTGCATAATTTAAATATCTTCCGATGTTAGATTCTTAGTACAGCGTACTATAAATACAATTTGAAACGTTTCACTCTGGGTACTATTAACATTATACTTAATAGTAATAGCAAACTTAACGGTAGCAGAAACAAATCTTACCTCTTCTTTCTTTGAACTTTGTACAGCTTTGCCGATTCTGTATTGACCTTTACTTTTCTGAAGGAAAAAACAACGACAAAGAAATAACACAGATATTGATTAATTTTAACAAGCATACAATCGTAATTGGAGAAGAAACAATATATACATATAAACATATACATATAATTCAAATGATGTTATGTGGATATTAAAGCATCTAATTAAATTTATGTTGCGTTCAGAGACACTTCCGCGCCTCGTCATACAACATATCTGTATATGTATATGTACATCTAGGTAATGATCAAACGCAAGTTAGAAAACACGATATTCTTCAAGAGATTCTCACATAAAGTAGATACAAACTTCGAATAGTCACACATAATATGAGTGAAGTAACGCAAATTATATACTATGAAACCGATCTTATACGAGGATCATAAAGCTTGTCATGATAAAATGCATGATTACAGAAAATGGCTTTTGTAAATTGTCATTTTATTAAAAATTTAAATGGTTCAACAATTGATAAAATAAGCATATTTATATATCTTGACACCGGAGAGGTTCTATTACATTTCGAAATAATATTCATCTTATACATTTTGTAAATAAACTTGCTTGACGGACCATTAAGGTACATACCTTTACTACCGAAACCGTATCATTTTGTTCTTCTGAATGCTTTCTTTTCTGAAATTTAAAGCATGCATAACTATTTAAACAAGCACGATACACCGGAATCAAGAGGCCGTTAGTATTATCCCAAAGGCTCTGTGCTTAACCCAGACCCAATTTAGAATACAAAAGTTTATTATGAGCCATTTTGACCTATTTGTTTTTCTTTGATATATACATGATAGTATATATGTTAGAACCAGAACTTCGCAGATCTACACACTGTAGTCAAGTTCGTATTATCAATAATAAAATAGAAGGCCCGCGTTGTAAGCTATCACGATGATACAGAATCCCTTTCAATGGTTGCGGGTGTTGATAGTTATTGTACATTATACAGTCACCTGATACAGTTACAATATCAGTAAGTAAACAATTTCAATTATAATACGACACAGATAATCTCAGATCAATAAACTCCGTTTCGCTAAATGTTAATGATGTCCAGAATTGTAAACGCATTGTCACTTCCTAATTTACACACCATACATTTTGTACATAATCGTTAGTTTGAAAGCGAACAAAGATAACCTGCTTGATTTAAATGAACATCAAAACATATGTAACATTTCTGAATCCCGTTAATTTATATTACTAGTAAAATGTACCGTTATAAGCAGGGAAAGATCCAACAATATCTCAACCAAATTGCTCCTGAGTTACAAGTGGATAATATATCTTTTTATTTTCTACTATTTTTACGTACACAGCCATACAATCCTACAGATTTGCCCAGAATACCATGCAATTTCCTTTTCTGTGCTCAGCATGAGGTCTAATTATTGTAACAGTTAGCTGATTAAGACTATTATTTATTGATCCACATGGTATCAGTGTATTGCTCTACTACCAGTACTGTAACAAGGTCAATGTGGTCAAGTCTCAAAGGGACAAACGGAAATCTTGAGTTTTATGTAAGCAATAAAATATGCACATCAATTTATTAATCCTGCCTCATTTTGACATTTAAACTGCTTGCATATAAATACATAATAAATGGTGATTTCAATTTCTAACAATTGTGATTTCTAACAATTTCTAAAGATAGTATTTGTGAATTATTATCAAAAGTTATTAATCTGTTAACGCACTTTTCTTTTGAGCTATTTCAATATTAATAGTAATGCCGGATTGCAAGTATGCAAGTTATGTAGAAAACTAACGTGGCCCACTGAGTTTAAAAAATCTCAAGATTGCCGTGTGTCTCTTTAAATATATACAAAAACATAATATTTTGGATGATATTTCATACTTCTACTATTACTTTTTAAAACCTGATTGTAAAGTCTTTCCCCCATATTTATTGGGGTTGATCTTCACACTATTTTGTTTAGTGTCGAACCAAACTGATTTTTGAAAAAGACCAACATTATTTATGCTGATCATTTTAGAAAAAGTCCCATATCAATATCGCTTATAGTTTTCAAGAAGTAGTCGCTAACATTTTGTTTTTTAAAAATATATTTTAGCTATGGCGGCCATCTTGAATTTCCGGCCGACATGAAATGTTGCTAGGATCAACTAGATATCCAGAGCAATATTCCAGTGAAGTTTCATGAAAATCCGTTACGTAGTTTCAGAGGAGTAGCGTTAAACGTTTTTACTACATAACTCTATCTTAACAAAGATGGCCTCTGGCAGCCATGTTTAATGTCAAATCAAAATGATTTTCGACAAGGACCAACATAATGTCATTCTGATCATTTTATAAAATGTCCCATATCAATATATCTTACAATTTTCAAAAAGTAGTCGCTACAAACTTGTTTTTAAAAATCTATTTTTAGCCGTGGCGGCCATCTTCAATTTCCGGCCGAAATGAGAGAGAGAGAGAGAGAGAGAGAGAGAGAGAGAGAGAGATTTTATATTCATAAATAATTGAAAATATTCATTAATATGATATACATTTTATCAATTAAATTTCATAAATTCAAATGGTATTGTGAGTTGTCTTTATACATGCAGTTTTAAAAACCACAAGCTTCCCATCTTTTGTCTGATCACTCTCTCTCTCCACAATGAAACATGATATAAACATACGATGTCAAAGATATTAATTGTAGCAGGGGTTTGGAATTAATGGAATATAGATAGATAGTATTCTGATTGCAATTTATTGAAAGAAACTAGATCTCTATATATAATCACTGAGACGAGCCAGTCTAGGCAACTCTGCCCACTACAATGTATCATCAGGTCATTAACAAGTGTGTGTCTGGACAAACTGCTGGGAAAATAACAGAACTGTTATTTTTTATGATAGCAAGATGTTTTTGTGTATAATCGTATCGTCAGTTTATAGTACCAAGCTGATAAGAGCGAGGACATACACTTTCTATAGTTTGTGATTAAAATGCAGGACTGTATCATAAATTAGTCTAATACAAGTGATCATGCAATTTTTGGCTTTGGTGTTTCAAAATTATTTGATGATTTCTGTGTTAATAAACATCATTGATAATGTTCTCAGTTAGCGCTTATTTACCACTGAAATAAGATATTGCCAAAAAAAAGAGTTTAAGACTTGTAGAAAAATGCAATGATCACTAAAAGCATAAGCAAGTGAATTATAAAAATTAACCACAAACATTAACTCACAATTATTAGTAGTAGTAATAGTAGTAAAAGTAGTAGTAGCAGCAGCAGCAGCAGCATAGTGGGAAATATATACAGTTTAACAATTTGATTCCAAATAACTCATTCCAAAAATGTAATCTGACTTATAAATTGCTTGAGTTATACTAGCTTTAAATGTATTGAACTTATTAGAACCACATTTATGATTCATGATAACATCATACCACTCACAAGTTTATGAACCATAGTAATCTATTCGATAATAAGAGTAGGGCAGGTTACCGGATTCCTATGTATCAATCCCCTCTCTCCGGGGCGGCTCTAAATAACCTATACTGTGTTGATGAGCCGTTAAACAACATTCAATTCAATTCACAAGTTTATGACATCATAATTTAATATGACATGTCAGGGACAGATCCAGCAGATTTGAGTTTGGAGGGAGTTGGGAGATAACTAGTTTTATTTTAGCTATTTAAACAGGCCTGCAGTGCAAACATGTATTACAGTGTATGGGGCCCATGCAGTCAATTTGCATGGGAATGGGGTGGGGTGGGGGACAGATCCAGGATTTGAGTTTGGAGGGAGGTGGGAGGTAACTAGTTTTGTTTTGCTATTTAAACAGGCCTGCAGTGCACATGTATTTCAGTATATGGGGACCATGCAGTCAATTTGCACGGGAGGGGGTTGGGGGGTATTTTGATATTTTAGTTGTCTAGGGAATAGGGTAAAGTCCATTTAATTATTGACGCGCGTGAATGGATTAACGAGCGATTCCTACTGCATGGTGGATAGAGGTATGCGGACCCTAGCTGCTCAAAACTGATCCTGGTTGCACGTGTAGCGTACCCTGGCTGGTAATAACAGGTGGAAAATGTACACTGGTGTCAAAACTTTCGAAAATAATGATAAATGATGGTATGTATAAGAAAAAAACTTTATGCCACGGAACTTTTGAATGTCATCCTTCGAAATATATATTCTTTATTTAGAACAAATGCAGAATAATTCTTAACAATATGAAACAAATTTACTTTTGACCGGTCGATACAATATTCATGACTTTAAAAAGTCAAACTTCTATGTTTTCACTCTGAATTTTATGAAAATCAAACTTCCATTTGATCCCAAAGTGGTTTGCAACGGCTGTGGTTCAATAAAGATAAATGTTTAGCCTAAATATATGTAAATGTTAGCATCATGTCTAAATTTCAGAGCACCGGAACCTGGTTGCTTTGTAAATATTCTAGCAACGGACACACTCGGTATCCTTGGCATCGGACCCTGGTAGATAGGCTGTTTGTTTTCTATATAACTTCATATTAAAGAGAAAACGACGATCGGGACTATTGCTCCCCCAACAAAAACAATAAAAAAAATCATTGGGTATTTTATGTCATCTTCAGCATATTTTAGGTTATATATGACGGTCGATTTATTTACCTCATCAAATATGGGCGCGAGCTGGATTTGTACTCACGACCGTAGCGGTGAGGTTGAAATAGCGCCTTAGCACTCTGGACCACCGGTTCTAAAATCATTCATACGGAAGCATGATGAAAAACAAACATAAAGTCCAGTATTGAATTATTGTATGAGTTATGGTTGGAAAATATAGAAGGTGTGATCTTGTTATAGTGATTGCCCTCTTGAATCTGGTGGTGAGTTTGGCTAAACTGGTCTATGTCGTATTAGCTACAATACTACATAAATATACTCCGGGTATTCTCGTTCGTTTGCACCTTCAGATAATTCTCTCTTCATGACCTGTCTTCCGTCGACAGTACCCTAAACTGAACTATGGGCCCGCAACTGACATTTAACCAAACACTTTCGCCGCATGCGTATTTTATGACGTTTTTTGTCGCCGTTTGACACGACAATTTTGACCTAATTAGACCTCCAGTTTTTGTTTTTATTTAAAAAAAAGTTATTCGAAAGTCATTATCTTAGAAAATGCAAGAGGCTTAGCTACATGTAAGCAGGCCACGCATCTGCGTACACATTGTCTGTAAAAATCATAAATTAAAAAAGTAAGAAAAAAAGAAACAACAAAAAAGTAAAACGAGGGCTTGAGAGGATATACGGAATCACACTATATCATCAACATGTCAGCGTCAAATAAGACTTAAGTAATGGGAAATACTGACTCCCAAAATGAACCACAGTGTATCTGTGAATAAAACAAGTTCCTGGGAAATGAGCAAGAAAAAGTATTTATCGGTCATACAAATTCAGCAATGTGAACAGCTAATGACGTAGTCTATAGACAGCTAATGACGTAGTATATTGGTTGGCATAATTTAGGCACTGACGTATAGATAGGCAACGTTATTGCACGCTAAAAATGAACATGTTTTATTATTAAGATTTTTTTTAAAAACAATTATCGTCTCCGTGGCCGAATGGTCAACGAAATTGCGTTGTAAACATTCGCATCTCACCGCTGCGAGTTCAAATCCCACTGGGAGCTAGACATGTAAGTCAGGAAATGTCGATTCTTACGGGTGGCGGAAGATGTACAGTACTGGTTCTACCCAGGCAAAGTGGGTGGTCTGCCTCCACCACAAAAAATTAACCGTCCTGTATAACCTTACATGTGTTGAACATGATGTAAAACACAATACAAACAAACAAACATACAAACAAACAAACAAATATTTAGATTTATGTCCATCTGTTCACAAGTTTCAGTCCAGGGAGTGTTTTTATATTTTTTATATTTGAGGTGTCCAGGAGTGGGGTTGTTAAGACGCTTTGTCCAGGGGTGGACGGGGTGGGTCTAAAATAAAGTTAAAACTCCTTCTATATGTACAAAGTACAAATATTAACTTTGTAGATCTACAGGCCATATTTTCATTTTAATATTAATTGTATATTGACTAATAATATACTAAATGTGCATTGTCCGAACACACTATAATGACTCTTTTGTGCTTACATTTATGGAGTGCATTCATACATTGTACTTCGATTGCTAGAAAATAAATGACTACTACTAAGAAAAATAAATTATTTACCGTTTTCCGTGGTGCTTTCTCCCTCATTTTCATCAACATCATACATTCTGAAACAACCAAATAAAATACATGTTTAGTTTGGAAAAGCCAATCAGAGTTCAGAGCGCCAAATTTAACGGACGATATATATATTCAACGTGTTTTGTTGGAGTTGTGAATAACTGTACTTAGAACGGTTTAGTTTATTCCTGAAGAATGAATCGAAGTGCTTTAAGTGACATTTCTAATGAGAATGGAAACAATGAATTTACTGCAGGTAAGAAACTTCTATATATGTTTGTATTGATGACACTCTTGTGACTGGATTTTATTTCTAAATTATCGATTTCATTTTAAATTGAAATCACATCTATGCCCGGAAGGTGTTTCTATGATGAAAGGCTGCCAAAAATGATAAAAGTACTAAATGTAAAGGAAATAGATAAAAATCATGCTCTTAAATACAATAATCTTAGAAGATTTTAATATGAATGCGTTGTTTGTAAAGTATACATTAATCGTGCGATGTAATAATAAGTAGTTATTGCCTTTTACAGGAGATGTTACAGTCCGGAATGCTCTGAGCGGCCAATTTCAAGAGAGTGAAAATATTACTTGGTCAGAAAACATGGGAGCTATACCATCCGGTATGTGTTTTGAATACAATTTATAATGGTGATGAATGCATATTACTTATTTCAGAAATCTACTATTGATCTTGTACTTAACAGCTCCATATCACATATACTAGCATGCTTTTCTATTATTCAGCAAGATACGGAAGTTGGGTACATATGTTAGGTATGAACATTGTATTTGTCGTTACATAAGTTGTCTACCTGAAAGGTCAAAACGTTGGCTAATGATTCATGCCCATTTTCTGTTCTTTCTGAAGTTGCAAAATAAAAACAAGGTCGGACGGGCAAGATAAACCACACTGTTATAATATATTGGCCTTACACACACAAATATATAATTTAATTGTTAATAAATACGCCACTGAGGAAGGCCGCAAGACCGAAAGCTACGGAATAAATATAATTGCTAGAGTTTATATATACATATTGCTAGAGTTTATATATATATATATATATATATATATATATATATATATTACATAACTGACTAACTGATTGACTGATTCGTAAACTAACTGTTTATTAAATGAAAACTTACCTGTTTCACAGAATAAATTTATCTCACAGCATAAAATGTTGCTTGTAGCAGACCGAGTTCAGGTTTAAAATAAAAAGTCCGATAATAACGTTATAAATCCGACACAACAGAGTACTATAATCGTAGAAGTTCGTTCGTGATAGTTTTTTTTATTCAATTCTCACAGTCGAAATATTCTGTCTGTCGTCTAGTTAGAAATATTTTGAAGCATAGTATTATTTGTTTCTACTGATTTCTTATTCAAACACTTAATAGTCATATGGCTGAGTTAAAATGGTTTCAAATCATAAAAACATAGTGATATAAAATCCGTTATAAAGTCAGACGTTTTGACAAAGACACATACAACACACTGACGACCAACCATATGCTCCGTTATTTATAAAAGATGAACGCTGTCCAATCAAATCACATCAGTAAATATCCAGTCAGTGTGACCTGTATCTAGAGCCTATCAGTTTATCCCGAAATGTGGCTAAAATTTATGCTACGGCTTATCAGCCACAAATCATCACCAACTGCTGCACTGACCGGTCACTAGACGAGACTGATATCCTTAATCAACATACTATGTACAATATTTCCAACGTGTAACAGGACTTCAGACCTTTATAAATGAAGATTGTTAATATTTAATTTAATGTATTTAATAGATCATATTGGTCTAAATCGAAATAAGATATAGCAACATATTCACTTGGGCGAAAGGAAAGAACAAATATGTTAAACATGGAAAGGCATTCTGTGTTTACATTTTACATTTCAGATTTGCTTATGCTGAACATTATGATACGTGTTTCAAAGTAAAATACCAAAATACACAGATATTTGTTTAAATGAGAGGATTCAATTTCATACATTAAATATAGTGCTGTCACTGTTACAAAATCAAACTTGATTCTTCAAAAGCAATGGGCTTGGCCAAATTGACCAAAAACTTACCAAACTATCAGCTAACTGCATATCAAAATGTATTTAATAGTTTCTTCTAAGTATGGCCGGGTCGTCTGGCGTATATGCATATGCTAGTTCGGTATTACTACAATATCAAAATACAGACCCAGTTGCGTTCAAGTTACCCAACAATGAATTCCGTTTGCGTTTGCTTTTTTTTTGCGTTCCGTTTGCATTGCGTTTGCATATCATTTATCAGTCGGCGTTTATAAACGAAACTATGCGTTTATTTAATTTGTTTTTATAAAAGTCGAACAGGAAATTCAGCTTTCACAAAACACAGTAAACACCAAAACACGAAACTGCATTCCTGAACGCAACAGAATGCATGTGTTTAAATGCACAGAAAACATGCATCTGCTTTCGTTCGTTCCGCGTTTACCAATCTCAACATTTCTATCATATACGCATGATATCCAGATATCCAGTAATGCGATTTTTATCACGATTCGGAGATTGTATGTATGTAAGAATATTGTAGAATGGGTCCATGTGTTGACACTAGTTGACCACATGTGGTCTATTTGTTCAATGCAGAGGTATTTCTATCAGATGTGAACTGGTTTGTTATTTTGAATCCTTTTGCATGTTTGTATCTTGTACAAATAATGTAATGTGTGTGAACGCTAAATCCCTCCCAAAAAATGCGTATATAGTATTACATCTATATGGAAGAGCAGTTAAATCATCTGACTAGTCATCAAAGAGCTGCGGGCTCGAATCCCGTGCAGACATACTTGATATTCCTCAAAGAAATTTATTAACGGTTTTCAAAAGGCACATCCAGTGAATACCAGTGAGTACCATGTGTATGTATGGAAGAACAGAGTATATATATATTGGTGATTAGTATCATTTGTAGCATGGTCACAGACAATTCTCTTTGTTCAGGCACAGGTGTAAATCGTTTAATTGAAAATAAGACCTGTCAGAATAGCTGTGAGAATAACAGTGAGAATAACAATTCAATTCAATTTTATTAAAGCATAAACATTTTACAATGTCCATCGCCATCAGCACGGAGGCGGTAATACATACAAGACATACTAAATACAAATACACATATATTAAAACATGTTCTGGAGAAGAGCATGAGAAATATTTAGGTATGAGTAAACAATTTTAAGGATAAACACGTATATATTATTGAAAGTAATTATAGCATACAAGTTGTTCACACTTCACTGGCATGGCTCGAAACACTATTAAATATTATGTATAGTACATGATCCACTTATGACCTATATAGATAATCTACAGTGTGATTGCACGAGCTTCACGAATACCAATACCGTAACATATATTTGCATTGTAAACATAAGGCATTATGAAAACAGTGTTGGGTTGTTGGTCACTACATTATTAGAACAGTTATACAAAACAATATAATAATAATAATAATAAAACACTTACAAAAACTGCACCCTGCGCATTCTTTTTAAAAGTATATATTTATTCGGTTGCAATTAAGCTCTCGCGTTTGGTATTCGCAAGACTAATATATTAGGCTAGCAGTTAAATAGTTATTCTAATAATAACAGTCAGAATAACTGAAATAGAGCTGAAATGGACATGCTACAAAACAAATAGAGTATGGTTTCATCTCGTTGGTTAATTTAAACACCTCGATGTTTAAATGAACCAACTCAATGAAACCATACTCTATCTATTACTCATTCTCTAAATGAGTGTGTAAAGGCCATTTTTTTTAGAAATTGTAATAACATGTATTTTCGTTGCGAAAGAAACGTGTGCAATATGTTTTTTAACATGCACATTTTATAACTTTTTACCTTTCAAAACATTGAACAGTTCCCATATTTCAAATATGACACTTCTAAGCATTCGAAAAACTCGATCTTCTGCGTGACAGTGGAAGTGCGTTCGCCCAATAACCAACCATGCCGGGTCACACATACAAAATAGCATTATGACATACCCAATGTTTATCGAGTAATATCTTAAAAACTGGTATTTGCATGTTCTAATGGTTTACACATTAAGAAAAATCTAAAAAGAGATACATTTTGGTTAATGTAGAATGTAAATGACATTGATGATTGATCCAAGAAACATGCATATACCAAACATAAGTATTTCCCCATCTTGTTCAACCAGGACACGTTTATATTACGTCTATCTACAGTTCCTGGTTCAACCAATCAGTTGACTCAGATTTTCAAATAATAATTATTCATAAATATCTTTCTACCAGTGATTAAGAGTCTCACCTTTACAAAGACTATCGATAAATACACTCTCCCTATCTTTCGGTTTCTTAATGGTGAAGATTTCTCTCAATGCATGGTCTCTATCATATACTAAACCGTTGCTACACAGAGGTGGCAGCGTTGCATTACCACTCTGAAATCCGTTAGAAACCCAAACTCAATGAACGGTATTGTAAACGGTTACGGGTAATACGCGAAAAAAACGTTTCCCCGTCGTTATCCAATCGAAATGGTTGAAAACGTTTTTCAACGCGTTTTAGTTGTCTGGGTATTATGCTTAAATGGCATGCAGCGACACAGCCAAACAAGCTCTGTTACTGAGAGTTCTGAACAACTTGGAAAAAGGTGAAAGAATTATTAAAATCGGACGATAAACAAAAAAGATATGACCATTGTAAGGTTGTTCAAAAACGAATATGGGAGTCGCCATTTTTATAACTATGACGTCATAGTTCCATATTACCATATATGTAATATTTAGAGGTTATTGAGTGTGTCTCTTTGTGATATTGGCCTGAGATAGCCAGATGAGTAGCCAGATAGCAAACTCATATGGCTATCTCGGGCCTCGGCCTCATCTGGCTTACATTATTTTACATGTGTAATCTAAACAATATCATTTTGGACAGACAGAAACAAATATAACATTTTATCTACTTGTGTATGTTTTGCTTAAATGTGATACTTTATCAATTTTCATTTCTGTCATTGATTTACAAGAATGAAATAAACGTATGACGTTAATATGCATCAATCATATGATGTGCCATTTGAAATAGGCAATTCGGTACCATGTTCCCAAACCCTCAGTTAAAAGTACGCTGAAATGTTACTGACGTCATCTTGTAACAACAACGTCATAATGGTTACTTTTTTTCCAAAGTGACGTTTTTATTCCACGGCCTTGTCTTTGTCAGTTTTTCTGTTTATGTTTGGGATTCTAGAAGGATGAATATTTCAAAAATGGCATTTGGTTTCGCAAATATATAAGGATAAAAAGGTAGGAGAATATTTATTATTTCACATAATTTTACATTTATTGTTTCCTGGATGACCTTTATTTGAAATGTATTTGATAACAGACCAGAACGGCAGTTCATATTATAATCAGTCCCGTAGACAGGCCTGAAATTTAACTGAGGCAAATCCCTTTCTGGGGAGGTCCGGTGACATGTAAACTCCCCCCACCCACACGCAGATTATTAATTTGTACGTGTGTGTGATTTTTGTCTGTGATTTCAAAAAAAAGTCTGCCTCAGCGTAACTACACGCCTGATAATAGATTGTTGATTGTTGAAGACAGTTTGATCAAATTCAAGTTGTTCATGTATAATTTAATATGTTAATTCTGATAACATTTTCACCAAAAATATTTTGGTAGATCTATATAGTACAGTACAAATGATACTGTACAGCACTGTATGGTCGTCTTTTCGTTGGTAAACGGGTCAGCACTATCTTCAAATTACTGTGGTATTTTCAAACGAAACTGACTGCTTTCTATTCCAAATTATCGCCTGACAGACTCAAAAAGAAATGAATGTTTGGCCCTTGATCCATCTTTTTTCGTAATGGTTAAAAAAAGAAAGTTCTAAATGCTTTTTTAGTTCTTCAGGTTGGTTATCCTTAAGCCGTTCAACATCACCGAGCCAGTCACAAATTTTGTTCACGTCATATTTAGATTTAGATTGAATCGTTCTTGTTTTTCATTATTCCACAATTTCATTAATGTCCATCCCCATCTCTGTATCTTCTTCTGTCGATATCCTGCGTACACTACCGTAATCTTGACCGTGTAGCGAGCATTATGGCTGCCATATTCAACCGACGCAGTTGTCGTTGGATACATTGCACGTGTCGATGCACGATTTGACTGGTTCTTGGTCGACTATTAAAACAAATAGCTATACTCTAATGTTAAATGTATGTAACGTAGTCTACTAGATTTAATATGGATTTTCGGCCCGCCATATGGCTTTTTTGGCCCGCAATATGGATTTTTGGCCCGCCGTTTCACGCGTTTGTGTAATATGACCGCATAGATAATGCCTGTATTACACGAAAAACGGGCCGTGTTTGTTACTATATAGTTTATTTCTTTATTTAAGCCAAAAATGGCCCATAAACATGTTTAAATAATATACATATTTATACATAAATTTCACTGGTGAGATGAGTAAGAGCATAACGTATTTATATAGGAAGTTATTGTATGTAACAAACTACATGAATATAAATAGAGGTTATTAACTGGGGTAGGTGTGCCTCTTTGTGATATTGGCCCGAGATAGCCATATGAGGCCCGAGAGCTTTAGCTCGAGGGCCTCATATGGCTGTCGAGGGCCAATGTCACAAAAAGGCACACCTACCCCAGTTAATGACCTGTTTATAACATTTGTAACCAAAACACTTTTATTTTGGATAGATTAGATCTAAATTGCGCAAAGTCATTTTTAAATATCTTTCATCTACTTGTGTATTTTTTTTTTAATATGACTTTATTTAGATCCGTTTTTATTCATTGATTTACAAGAATAAAATAAACGTATGACGTTAGTATAATAGGATGTGCCATTTGAAATCGGCAATTCGGTACCTTGTTTCCAAAACACCAATTCACCCCACTTAATTAAAATTTCTGACATAATCTTTGTAACAAAATCATCATAATGGTGACGTCGTGTTTGCCTGTGAAGTTTTATTCCACGTCATTGACTTTGTCAGTTTTTGTGTTTACGTTTGAGATTGTTGTAGAAGAAAGGAAATTTCAAATGGCATTTAGTTTCGCAAATAGAATTTAAGGATAAAAAGGTTGGAGATTATTTTTTATTTCACAGTACAGTACAGTACAGTACAGTACAGTTTCCTGCATGTCTTTTATTTAAAATGTAATTGAGACCCGAACGGCAGTACTGTATACTGGTCGGGGGCCACTTTCGTTTTTGTACCGCTTCTTTACTTTTTGGTTGTTTCTTGTTTCCAATCGTCTGTGCTAAACGTCTGTCGATAAGTAACATCGCGCTAGCAATTTGCCTTGTAAAAACAGTTTTTAAATGAGAATGACGGAAACTGGGCTTGGACGGAAATTAATTTAGACCGGTCCGAGTCGTTCTTGTTTTTCACAATTTTATTATTTTGTCCGTCCTTATCTTTGTTCGGCTACTAACGATCTCCTGCGTGTACTCAGAGGGTAGCGAGCATTCTGGCTGCCATTTTCAACCGTCGCAGTTGTCGTTGGATGCACGTGCCGATGCACGATATGAATGGTTCATGGTCGATTATTAAAAATATATCTACAATTTAATGCTAAAATGTAACGCAGTCTAGATTTAATATGGATTTTCGGCCCGCCATATGGGTTTTTTGGCCCTTCATATGGATTTTTGGCCCGCCGTTTCACGCGCTTATCTAATATGACCGCAGAGACAATGCCTGTATTACACGAAAAACAGGCCGTTTTTGTTACTATATATAGTACACAGTGTAACACATGTAATAAGTGATTCTCTCTTTCCATTACATGCAATAACTAAATTATTTACTTAGTTCTCTTATCCATTCAGCCTTACATTCGTATATTATGTATGTCACGGCATGTTTTGATGAGTAAACAATAACGTTCATATGCAGTATGATTTAGCAAGTTTAAGTAAATATTAACATATCCCTTTGGGAGAGATCTTTCTATAAAGCAGGTAGTTATACATTAAACAGGTATTTATACATATCGAGCTTGTAAAACTAAGTTCAAGAATGTTCCCTGTGTTACTTTAGTATTTATTTATAAGTATTCGTAGTTCAAAAGCTTTGTATATGAACACGGATAACTTTCTGATTTCAGACTCGCATGTGCTATTTATTAGTTGTGTAAATTTTAAGAAGCTTGGGTGTTTCCAAAAGTATTTTTTTTATATATATAGTTCTTAAATCGTTGTAGTTTTTGCATTCAATTACGAGATGGTATTTGTCCTCCAATAGGTTACATTGTCTACATTTTCTATCTTGTAAAGGTACACTGCCTACGGCCACATTCAATTTCTAATATATGCGATGACAGTCTGAGTTTTGTCAGAGCAGAGCGAAATTTAGATATATTTATTTTATCTAGATACGGTTTGAATTCAAAAGTAGAAATGGTCCTATAAAAAAGTCTCGTGTGGATATATTTAATTCTGCATTCCATTTTTGAAAAAATACATCTTGAATTCTTTGTTTGAACATTGCAAGAAAAATATTAACATCTCCGACACCTTGCGCTAGCCACACATCGTAGAAACTTAGTCTAGATAACAAATGTTTGACTTGTGATGTCCAGTTTACTCTGTTAATGTGCAATTCACTAGCGTTTTTAAGCATACTTTAAACTATTTTTGTGTATTTTGTTTGATCACACAAACACAGTTTCAACCAATATTTAATTATTATATAATATCGTTTATTTATAAAATATATGCGTCCTATTTCCTATTTCCCCGTATATTTATTTTGCGTTGATATTTTCACTCCTAAAACTCGTTTACAAAACTTTAAGTGTGTTCTTTCAACGTTTGATCCTTTATTAAAACCCCATACTTCAGATGAGTAATTCAAAATAGGTGTTATAAGCTTGTCGAATAACTCCAGTGAATGTTTTGGTGATATATCTACAAATTTATTAAGATATCTATTCATTTGGAATATAGCTTTAAGGGATTGTCCTACCAGCATTTTATCAGTTTCGTTAAAAGCTCCTCCTGTTGTGAAAACAACTCCTAGATATTTGAATTTACTAACTAATTTTGGCTCGGTGTCTTTAAAATAGAGCTTAGTAGTACGTGGTAACTGTCCGCCTTTTCTAAATATAATACTGATAAATATCATTTAAAACGAAGAAAATCACTGCAAATGAATGATTTTTTACTGGTCATATAAAGCATTATTGCCATTAAGTATTTGTTTCCCTATATAAATCATTAATTTTTCATATTTATAAATATTCCATATATTGTCATTTAGAACCGTGATGTCATAGCTCTCAAAATGGCCGCTTCCATAGAAACTTCAAATGATCATTTGATAATTATTTCACCCTTATTCAAGTATTTCAGAACTCTCACTGGTTTGTCTGTGCCGCTACAATCCTTTTAAAACGGTTAGTCAAAACAAAAAGAAATATAAATATAAAAAGATCGGACAGGGAATGTAGCATTCAAAAAGTTATCAAAACACAAAACAGTTTTCAGTTTTATTTGCAAATTCTCAGTTTGTATACAAACAAAAGCACGAGATCAAAATACATGTACAAAGTCATATTTAGAAATCACATACATACATTGCGCCTGTAATAATAAAAAATCTTTCTTTTTTTCCCGGCATATTTTCATATTATTAAACATAGAGGACAACACACTTTCACTATAGTTAGTAGTATTGTAAGTAAATAATAATATGAAATTAAATATCGAATAATCTTAAAATAAATTGAATAATCTTATAACTTATCGATAATATAGGCATTTGTTTATAAACAATCGTTCGAATTAGTTGCAGAGCTCCTTTATTTACCTCAAAACGTGCAAGTGATGCATGGATTTCGAGACCGGATTTTGTAGCTTGGCCACTGAATGGAAATGCAGTAGTTACACGTGTTTTAATAGCACGTAAATTGAGTTGTGTGAGCAGTCATTCATTTTGGATGTTTGTGTTGGATTTATTTTTTATAGGATTTTACCGTTTAAAATAGGTATTTTTTTGGTATTATGCCTCTAGTGTATTAATATTACCGTTTGTAATATTTAATGTTCAAGCAGAGATGGTGTTTTAGACATCCGTGAAACATCCGTGTTAAACGGATCTGTTGTATTAATGCTGTGTTTGCAGGAGCGGATACGTGGTGGGATTGGGTGGGGTTATCATATATTTATGTTTATTTAACGTTAGATCGGTGATTGTCATTAATACTAGTATACATGATATTTTTCAGCCACCTTGTTTAACATTCCCATGTACTCATGCACTTTAACATGTCGTCATATACACTCTTTCTCATACGCACTTTATTTCCTATTCTCTTTTATTTCTTTCGTTTCCTCTTACAACATGTGACAAAAGAAAATGACATTTACGAAATAAACAATAAACAATAAAACACATTCAATATAAACGAAAACATAAACACACACCATTATACAATGGAATAGTTAAATAATAATTGAACATATTTTAGTTCGCATTATAATGTAACAATGCATGTTTAAAATATCAGTGCCAGATTCAGGCGGGGACGCTGCCGGCACTTCCCACGAGCTCACCTAAAAAACTCTTCTTTTTCTTTTTAAAGTTGCGCACCCCCTCCCATCTCAAATCACATGTTATGTACTAGTGATTCATAAACATAACTGAAATTGCAAGTAAATTGTAATCAACCAGTACAGCATAGCAAAACGTTTATACAGTTTCTATATAGGCAAACAGGACTGGCGTGAACTTGAAATCTAGAGAAACTGGGTTCAAACCCCACCGGTGCAACTGAGTTTTGTTAGTGTGTCCGTGGGCAAGAAACGTTGTATTAGCATCGTCCATCCGATGGGGATGGTGGGGGTGGGGTGTGTGTGTGGGGGGGGGGGGATTATAAACAAGACAGACCGCTCGGAATAGATCCATATTTGCAAAGCTCGACAAACGAGCCACAGAGCTTCGCACAAAGCGCGAAGCCCCGAAATTAAACGACACACATTTATATTGTCACTAAGCTTCGCATTGCGAAGCCTCAAATTATTCATATTTACGACATTATGCGAAGCGAATCCCATAGGCCATGATTTGTCCTGTTCTTCAATTTCGCAGTTGACCTTAGTTGACATTTTCAATTCGCACGAAGCGAGACTCCGAACATTAAAAAAAATATATTGGAGTCTATCCTCCAAGCACGTTAGATATAAGACTATATTCGTTATATTATGTCAGGTTCCATATTCATGTGTGCGATGTCCCATCTCTCGAATAACAAATAATGTGTTGTTGAGTCATTAAACAACATTCATTTCATAACTTACAGATTGAATTAGCTTATCCTCAAATAACAAGAGCGAACCAGAGGCTCTCATCCCACCACCCCACCCACCCCACACCATCACACACCTAAAATTCGACAAACAATTCGTGTCAGATTTTAAGGACCTCGCACGTCATTATCATAGGATTTAGCAATTAAATGTTTTGGAATTGAATTGGGTTTTAAGGCGCACCAACACATAAAAGGTTATATGGCGCCTAACAGGCATGAACATGCCAGGCTCATCCTCCATGTACATAGAGATAAAATATGGAAAATGGGCCTAGAACCTTCTCACCCTGATCTGCAGAGTTGCTGCAAATTCTATCGTAGAAACGCCATTTACGCTGGAGCCACGTTTATTGTTTTTCTGCCACTGCTCTTTTGATGTGAGCGAGATGGCACCTGAAACAATGCAGGGATCATGATGAAGACCTTTAATGAACATGAACAAAAAATGATAAAATGATAAAATGAACATGTATTTGGGGGGATTCTACCCTCTGCCTACCCGTCCAAAGGGGTCTGCAGTGGCCCTATTCTTTGCCCCGAAACCAAACGGCACCCGGGAACCACACGCGTCAATTAAATGTTTTGAAAATTAAATGTTTTGAAAATGCACTAGAATTCACGTTATGTTATGTAGAAAACAAAGAAACTTCGGTATGAGTAAGGGTAGGTATGGGCCTATACACTTTCCCTTAGCCTCGTCCGTCGGATGGGGACGTAAACCGGGCGGTCCCTTGTATCGGTCTATCCTCCGAGCACGTTAAAGAACCATAGAAATCTATTCGATAATAAGAGTAGGGCACGGTTCCCGTATTTCTATGTATCCTTCCCATCTCTCTTGGGCGGCTCTAAATAACCTATATTGTGTTGTGAGCCGTTAAACAACATTCAATTCAATTCAATTCAATTCTCTCAAGGGCGGCTCTAAATAATCTATAATGTTTTGACGAGCCGTTTATGGCATTCGTATTAAATTCTCTGATAATGATATGCATATTGAATATGACCACCAACATTTAAAATTAAGACATGAAAGTAAAAAAATATTTAATTTGAAATGAAACAACGTATATATCATATATTTAAATAAAAATTGACAACATATATCAATCATTCGTCCAGTTTTATTAAACCAATATAAATAATTGTGAATTTCCCACTTCGCTGTACTCTCCTTCTCCCCTAGCTTGACCCATGAAATATTAATATTATGTTCAGAATTGTCGAACATTTTTTCCAGCAGCTCTGCTGCAATTTCTCGTTAATCACGTGGGGTCAGTCACGTGGAATAAACAATGGCGGCGCCCATTGAACCATCATGGTGCTACTGCATCCCGAAGAATGACGGGATTGGCCGAGCGTTTACGATTGGCTAATCCGTTTGTTATGCAAACAAAACCACACGCAGTTAATTACAAAATATTTTTTTATTTAATATTTTAACTTAAACTGACTATAAAATGATAAGACTTATTTCAAAAGAGTATAGCATTTAATAAATAATACAAATATGTTTAAAATCAGTTGATTTCCGGGTCTATATTTTGTTACGGTTTACAGGTACTTTGCCGGGGCAAATCACCCAAACCCATCAAATCGACGTGTATCATTGGAAATACCCACGAGCATTATTTCCGATGATCTACGGAAATGAGCGAGTTTGCACGATTGCATTGGGATCCTGCTTTAATTAGAATAATTTAATTAGACTCTTATATGGGTTTAGGTATACAGGAAGTAAATCACTGTGGTATTCATGCCTGGTGTAGGAAAGGAGTTCCCAAACATATAATCCCTAACTTGTTTGTGATAAAAGGCATTTTTGAGTATTTAAGGCCTGTTTTTCTGGCTGAAATAACTTTATTGACTTGTTTGTGATAGCTAAAAACAATTTGCATGGTTGTATGATGATTTTATTTATCAATTTGAGAGTTTTGAAAGTAGAACTCATTTAAGAGGTCCCGAATGAATGAATGAAGTTCGTTCACGGTGTCAAAAAAGATCAGAATTGTCTTTTCTTATATACCACATGACCCCTACTATTCTCAGCAGTTTTCTTGAGAGGCAGGTCTCATGACAAAGAACATGTAAGTGAATCTTAGTTTGAATTTCATTTTGAAAAATGGCTAACTAGAAAGCTTGGACAATATTGCATTGGACTCAATGGGATTTGATTTACTTCCGGTACACCTTGAGAATATGTCTATGGTTAACAGACTGTGAATCATGTAGCCGACAATAAGCATGCATTACAACTTCAATTCCTAGGGAGCCCGTCGAAAAAACTTAAATGGTATAAACACATAGTTTTCAATGTTCAAAGCTTGCCGTTTATTGTCTCAAATGACGTTTTCGTAGAGCAGTCTACTAAAGTGTAGAATGCGGCAATATTTCCGGGATCGTCACGTCCGGGATTTTTTACGGAGCATAATGAAACCGTAATTGAAACTGAATGAAACCGCAAGTATTGGAATGGAATAAGAGCAAATCTGTATTTTAATGGAATAATACCTTTTTAAGGAATAATACCCAATTATAATGCGGTATTCTCATAAATACCTACGTGTTATCCACTAGTCGATGGGTTTATTCTGCTGCCGAAGGCAGCAGATTCTTATATTACTTTAGTATTTACACATGGTAAGGTAGTAATGAATAGTTTCTTTGAGTGCACATGGTAAGGTAGTAATGAATAGTTTCTTTGATTTTTTTCACTTTGATAACTACACATGGTAGCAATGAACAGTTTGTGTAAATTTCAAATTTCAAAATTCAAAAATTTCAAAATTCAAAAATTTCAAAATTCAAAATTCAAAATTTCAAATTTCAAAATTCAAAATTTCAAAAAATTAAAATTAAAAAATTAAAATTGCAAAATTTCAAAATTCAAAATTCCAAAATTTCAAAATTTGAGAATTCAAAATTCAAAATTGTAAAATTCAAAATTCAAAATTTCAAAATTCAAAATTCAAAATTCAAAAATTCAAAAATTCAAAAAATTCGAAATTCAAAATTTCTCAAAATTCAAAATTTCAAAATTCAAAATTTCAAAAATTCAAAATTCAAAAATTTAAAAATTCAAAATTCGAAATTCAAAATTTCTCAAAATTCAAAATTCAAAAATTCAAAATTTCAAAATTTCATCAAAATTCAAAATCCAAAATTTCAAAATTTCAAAATTCAAAAAACCAAAATTTCAAAATTCAACATTTCAAAATTTCTAAATACAAAATTCCATGAATAATTTGATTTAATAATAAAATAATTGTTGAACAGTTTCTTTGAGTTTTTCGCTTTGATAAGGCAATCTTATAATTACACATGGTAGCAATGAAGAGTTTATTGTGTTGTGATGCACACGCTAACGCACACGCATCCCTTACAGGTGAACAATTGTATTTATATGCTGATGTGTAATTCTAGCATGTCGTGCTACAAAGGTGAATATATTATCCATATGTAACGCATGTCAAGGATATGACCAGAACCACGTCCACCTTGATTTAAAATGTTTGGTAGGAAGAACTGATGGTAGAAATTGGGAAGAAAGTAAAAACGGTCGTGGCATGTTTACGCCCTCGTGGCAACAATTTTTTTTTAAATATTGTTTTAACACACTTAGCTTGATCTGTTATTATGTTAAACTTTCTTGCCAGTTTCTACCAAGATATAATGCTATTTTCTCTCGGCAGCTATTTTACGCTTGCGTAAAAGCTTGCTTGTTCGCTGCCTATATGGTTTTCATAATTGCACATATAATGGTAAGGTAGCAATGAACAGTTTCTTTGAGTTTTTCACTTTGATAACGCAATCTTATAATTACACATGGTAGCAGTGAAACGTTTATCCCTGTTGTAATGCACACGCTAACGCACACGCATCCCTTACATGTGAACACCTGTATTTCTGTGCTGATGTGTACTTCTAGCATGTCGTGCTCCAAAGTTGAATTGTAATCAGTATGTAAGGCAAATCAAGGTATTTGAACAGAGAGAAGCGAGGTCGCCCACCTGGATTCAAAATGTTTGGTAGGAACAACTGATGGTAAAACTCGGGAAGAATGTGTCTGGTAAGAAAAAATAACACGGTCATGGCGACATTATTTTTGTCAATATTGTTTTAGTTTAAACATATTTTATTCATTGTATTTACAAGTTAAGCATATAAGTTAAGGGGCTTGATATGTTATGTGAAACTTCGTTTCCAGTCCCTACCCAGATATATGCTTTTTCCTCTCGGCAGCTATTTTAGCTTGCGTAAAACTGTGCGTATACAACTATATACACAATAGTTTTCGTTTAGAAAAAAACTAATATTTTTTTACAAGCTAAATATATCAGTAGGAACAAAGTTTACAAATATAGCATTTGTTTCCCCCAAAAATGAAATGTACTAAATGAACAATGTTCTTGTCATTGGTCACGCACTGTAATATATTAATTGTAATTTTGTTATATTTCCTCTTACTGCATAATTCTTTTTAAAACGCAAAAAATACTCAACACATCCTGCTTTAACTTGATGCTTAACAAGTCTCAGCGGCGAATGCCACATGCATAGATCGAAATAAAATAAGTGTATACATTAGACATTAAAATACATGTATCAGTTACATAAAAATATATATCAATGAAAAAGTTCACTCTGATCGGGCATACACCTATGAAAAAAGTACAAACACATACAGTCATGTATCACGTGAAACACTATGTATGTATGATTATTATAAATTACATGTACAACAATACTGTATTATAATTTCACTTTACTTTTATTTTTTTAATTAGTTAAACGTGTTATACATTAATTAAGGCACATGAAAACTGTGAATTATTTTCCTTGCCTTTTAAAGTATCTTCCCTAAATCCAATTAGATTTAGATTTAGTCGTTTATTTGTGTCTCGTTGTTTCAGTCAAATACACATACATATATGCATTATTTTATACATAAAACAT